>JANTPZ010138394.1:0-23102 GCA_025593235.1 Vachellia pachyceras
GAACATACTAAAATGCTAAGGAATGTTAGATAAGTAATCATGCATTGCTAGAGGTTGAGTTTTAACCAAAAAGAGTTTTGGTAAATTTTTTTAAAGAAAAGTTAAGTTTTAAGTAAGGGGGTTCCAACAACCCTAGAATCTACCCTTTTTCAAGTGACAATGAAAAATAGCAAAAAACGTCCACATGACTTGAAACTTTCTATTTAAATACTGCACATACTAAGCTTTAAAATGAGCCAAAGTTTGCTAAATTTGGATGTGTAGATAAAGAGTTATGATTTTTCAAAGTTAAGAGAAAAATCTGGAAAACTGTAAAGTTACCAAATGAACAGTGATATTCACGGAATTAACTGTATCAATTAGGAAAGTTTTGAAACCAGTAAGTATTTTTCTCATATAGATCGCTTAATAAGCCTCAAATAGAAATTTGAACAACTCAATTTCGATATTTCTAGAATTAGTTATGAATTTTCAAAGTTGGACCAGAAATCTGGAATTGGATCAAATGAATAGTAACTCCATTTTGAAAATTTTATTTCTACTTCTTTGGTCAATTTGAGTTATCCAAGGCCCTAAAGTGGTTCAATAGTGATCTAATATGAAGCTTCTAGGGGAAAATAAGGAGTGTTACACTGCTATTGTTGGAGACTGTTCACGTGGATACCGGTAGAGGGAGGCGATTGAAAGAACATCAGCTCCTCGTGATCGGAAGTAAGAACGCGGGATGTTGTGGAACGAACGTGGGACATTGTGGAATCTAAAGAGATCCAGACGCAAAGGAAGAGATGATCTTGAAACGCAAAAGGTATGCCTTCATCTCCTCGAACTAAACGCCTTTGACAGATCTGTACAAGGGGCTGTAAAATTTAAATTCCGTTGCTTTTATGTACTAATCCCAACAATATCTTCCAATAGTCCAATGTTTTAAGCGTTTGTTTGCCAATGTAACAAAAGCATAGAAGTTAAGATGGCATTGTGATGGAAGGTATCTTCTACACCCGGCTGACTCTCCACTGTGGAAGAAAATTGATGAAATGTTTCAGCAATTGAGTAGTGAGCCATGAAACCTTCGGCCTGGGCTTTGTACAGATGGGATCAAAACGTATGGAAAACTCAGTAGTACACATAGTGCATGGCCGGCATTCATGGTGATATACAACCTACCTCCTTGGTTGTGTATGAAATGTAATTATATGATGCTTACTATTATGATTTCTGGACTGAAACAGCCGGGGAATGATATCGATGTTTACTTAGCACCTTTGATTGAAGACTTAAAGAAGCTATGGGAGGAAGGTGTTGATGTGTTTAATGTATACATGTAGGAGACATTTAAGTTACATACGGTCATCTTCATAACAATAAATGACTTTTATGCGTATGGTAACTTGTCAGAATTTAATGTGGTTCGACTAAGCCACAAATTGTAAACTTAGGTTGTTGGTTAGCCTTAAAAATGGATCAAGAATATTATTTGTGATTTACAAGGATTGTATAGTGACAACCTCATGGTCGTTCTCTCCAGAAGCTAGTATTTCATACTACTAATCCTTAGCTTGTGATTATGCTTGCGATGTAACTTCAATCGGTTTTCAAATCAAACTATGATATGTACCTAAACTAATTACGAAATAAAACTTGTTTTTGGTATTTTCTGGGTGAAAGAAAGATTAAAGCAGAATTGAGTATGAAAAGTGTATGTGATATGGATTCCTCTTGAAAACGAATTGTGCCATCATAGTTCGCAAAGGATTAGGGAAAAGCATTGACTTTCGTATTAAGTTTCATAATTAAAAACCCCAACAACTCGCCAGGTTAGAAATCTCATGAAATGAACTCCATTTTATGAAATCCTTTAAGAACACTTAGTGTGTGTACGGAAATCGCAAAGTGACAAAATCAACTCCATGCATTGTTGACTTTAAAAGCAAGCACAACTAGGATGATAAAAGAGAACAACAAGATTCATTGAATAAGAAAAATGAATGACATTCTACTTTGTCAATCACAAAACAACTCAATACACAATAATCCAAGTTTAGCTCAACTGAGACCAACTATTTACACATAAATTACAAAGTCCAACTCGGAATCACTACCACAAAAGGTACTTTTTACGCCCTATTTTTAACCCAATAGGCGCCCTTTCTCGGGGGTGTGTAGCACACCTTAACCTTGCCTTTAGCTTCATTTTATATCCATTTTGAAACACATTTAGGCCTTTAGTAACTTAGAATAACTAAGGAGTGAAAAATAAAAATTTCAAGTTTAGGGTTACAATTCATATCACTATTCACAGCTTTTTAGGCCAACTTTGAAAATTCATAACTAATTCTAGAAAAATTGAAATTGAATACTTCCAATTTCTATTTGAAGCTTATAGGTTCCTCTACATGGGGAAAAATACTCATTGGGTCATTAGATTTTCTATATTTTTTTCTAAATTTGGAACATCATAACTCTTCGTACAAAACTCCAATTCCAGTTTTCTTTGGCTCGTTTTAAAGCCTGAAATATCAACTATTTTTCAGTAAAAACTCATCTCATTTGGAGTCCATTTGCTTTGTTTCCCAATAGGTCAAAATATGGGGTTTGACCAACTTTACATGTGCCAATTAGTCAAACTTGTTAACTCTTAACTTCATAATTTGACCTATTAACTTCTAAACATCTTTTAATCATGATTAACCATGCATTTGTGAATATTTAAATAATACATTCACTGCTTCATAGCTACCACATATGTAGGGGTTTAATTTACAAACCATATACAAACTTAAATATAGGCTTTTAGGCTTTTAACATCACACATAACTTGAATACATAAAAGCACAACATTATGCCTTCTTGAATCACCATTCATTTTGCTCTTACCCTTGCTTGTACTTGTACCTACATGGTTGGTTGGGGGAATAATGAGATTTTTGGAAATCTCAATAGCAAAACTATCCAACACATTTAACAAATTGCATGACAACTTTAAGCATATGTGTGAATGTATAAAAGTTCAACATGTAACACATAAATGCAAATGGCCATAACATATAAAGCACACATTCACACCTTTATCATCCTCAATTGTCAACAAGTCATGTATATTTCATCAATTATTTTCAAACCAACTTAGTTTAGGGTTAGATGGTCTTGCTACCTTTAGCTCTTAATTTTCCTTTAGCTTGAATGCTTTCTTGACCATTTGGAAAATTAATCCCTTGCACCAAACTCTTATCTTCACAATTCATAACATTATGGCCATTAAACATAAGCCATTACCAATATAAAAATCAATGTAAAACTCCCTTGAACTTCCCTTTGAATTATATAAACCTTAGAGCATTGAAACTTGTCTTATTGGTTTCCAATGCTTTCCAAAACTTGTGCTCACTTATACCCGACACAAAAATTCATTTTAAAGCTATTGGAAACATTAAAATCATCAAAACAACACTCCTTTGTCCACTTTCTAGATTTGCACGAAAATTCACAAGTGGAAAGAAAGTGATTCTTTTTCAAGTTTCCATGGTATCTATCATCATTTTCTTGTTTCTAAACTCATTCCCATGGATAATATGACTTAAATTCAACTCTCCCTTATTCCATAAAAATTTTGGCAGCATAACCCCTTAGGGTTTTGAATCCCAAAATTCAAAACAACAACAATATATATACCAACTTACTCCTCACACCCCAAGGAGCATTTTGCACATAAGTATTAGCTCTAACTCCCTATCTTTCCCACTTTTGATCTCAAGAACACCAATCTTGGATCTTGAGAAAGAGAAGCTTATCCATTATTTCAAGCCCATAGAAAGAAAGAGGGAGTTGCAAGCATCAAGAAAATGTGTGAGTTTGGTTAATTAGACTTTTACCTTGAGTTTTCTTGGAGTTCTTCCTTCTCTTATGCCATGAAAATGGCATCTCTTCTCTTCTCTTTTTCTGCTTGAGAATGTAATTCAAGATGGAGAAAGTGAGGGGAAAAATCTGTTTATAAAAATCCCTAACAATTCATGAATGGCTAGGATACATTCTTAGTAAGTAAGATTAATCTAAAGGTTAAGATCTCACCACATATAACCCACATGCTTGTCTCTTATTGGCCCTCATATGTTGATGCCTTATTTTGATGATAACAAAATGATTTCAGGAATTATATAGCTTAAATTGTTGATGATTAAGTGTTCTTGGTGAAGCACTCGAGTTCTGCGATCAAGTCATCAAGTTTGTATGAAAGCATTAAAGAATGCTCGAGTTCTATGCTTTAATACTCGAGTATCAAGGTTTTTCATAAGTTAAAAATCAATACTTTCAGACAACACTTGAGTTTTTTGTTGAAAGTGTTGATAATACTCGAGTTATGAACTTCAATACTCAAGTATTGCAAGTTAAAATGTTTCTGAAATTCAACACTTTAAGTGAAAACTCAAGTATTAAGATGAAGTGTTACAAACACTAAAGTAATTATTTTGAATACTTGAGTATTGGTGCTAAAATGTGTTATGGCAGAATTCTTTCATGTGAAACTCGAGTATTGATGTTGAAGTATTGAAAACACTCGAGTATTGTGTTGTAATACTCAAGTATCGGGCTTTGTTTTCAAAAGAATACTCAACACTTGAAGCAAAATACTCGAGTTACAAATGAAAGTATTGGCAACACTCGAGTATTATGCTCTGAATACTCGAGTATTGAGTCAAAATACTTGAACTTGAAGTATAACACTTATGTTGTGGAGGAACTGTTAACAACACTCGAGTGCTTGTTCAAGCATTCGAGTATCGGGCAAAGTTTTCAAATGAAAGACAATACTTCAAGCACAACACTTAGGTATTAGGTGAAAGTGTTGGCAACACTCGAGTATTGACTTTTGAATACTCAAGTATCGAGCACTATTTCCTCAAAGACACAAGACTCTCACCTTTGAATTTCTTTGAATCTTTCTCCTCTTGAAGCTCCTCCCATGGCGTCTTCTTTCTCTCATTTGCAGCCCCCAAAAGTTGGTTGTCATGGTGGGAGGAAGAGGAGAAAATGAATTTATAAAACTCCCATTAAAAGAATTAAGGGCTAGGATTTAATTTCATTAAGGAGGCTAATCCAAAGGCTAAGATTTAGCCATACCTCCACCATTTGTTCCACTCTCATTAGCTAGTCAAAAATTTCATCATGGAGGCTTAAAAAATCTGGTTATGGTTTGGTTATACTAACCAAACCAAATTCCATTCGGTTACTTCTATCGATTACACTTTTTACTGGTAAACTTAACTTTATTCTGGTAAATCTTTTTCTACTTTTCTGGAGATATTTTCTTCCTTTTTTAATCTCCATATCCCCCCTTGAATATAATAAAATCATTATCTTCAAATATCCTTTGATCTTATCAAAATTAACAGGATTACTTTATCTTGTCTAAAACTCCTGAAAACAAGCAATTTTAAAATAAATCATTTTTAGGGCCTTATAATTTTCCACATTTTTCATTGATATTCTAGCCCTTATTCTTTCCCCAAAATACCTTCTAAATTTTCCAAATTAATTTTTGGAATAAATTATATTTTTGGGGATTTTTCGGGCATTTTTCCTCATTTTCGGGAAAATTGCCTTAATCGTACTTTGGGCAATAATTTTGTAAAATACTATAAAATTCAATGAAATTTTCTAGACTCTGGTTTTTGGTCTTAGAGAACTCTTGACACCTTAAATAAATATTTTCAATCATCAAATCTTTAAAATTTCATAATTCCTCATCCAGACCGAATTTCAACAATCGGTTGAATCTCTGATAATCAGTGAGTTTTGCTATATTTTTTGTGCATCTGTGAATTTTTCTGATTTTTGGTCAACTGTTTGACTTTTTGACTTCGAATTTGACTTTGTCAAATGGCCAAAATGCCCTTACACCTTCTCTTAATGACCAAAATGCCCTTTTCGCAGTCTAAATTTTCATAAATTGCCATTTTACCCTTGACTTTGTTGCTCTTGATCTTTTGGTTTCTTACCCCTTGGGCAACATCCCAGGAGGTCACCCATCCTAAAATTGCTCCAGGGTGAGCACACTTAACTTTAAAGTTCCTACCGACTTCCATCCACCAGACCAAATCTGATTCTGCGACTTACGGCCCAACAGCATCAACTTTTCCCGTACTTTCTATCCGTGGGCTATAACTTGACTTTTGACTACTAGTTTAGCCCCTTTTTATCCAATGGCCATGTTGCCCTTGGTCTTTTGTACTTAATGACATTTAATGTCCCTGGCTTACATTCTTAGTAACTTCAAAGCCTTAGGAGTAATTTGACCAGTGTCTCTTAAGTCCATTAACATCTCCTTTTTCAGTACTTTTATTTCTAGGCCTTGTCTTATCTTATAACTAACGATTTGGCCTCTATGTTAGTTTACGGAAAAGGGTGGATATTACACTGACAGCTTTTCACCTACTCAGCATCTTTCCTTATTTGTGACTAACAACGTTTAAACTTCACATGCCTTCATAAATGCAGAAGTCTATGATCATAGAAAGAGAAAAAGCTATCCTCATAGACAGATTGCATAATTTAAGCCTTCGTCGTCCATGTTACTTAGAAGCATTTATTAAAGCATTAATGGCGAAGACGAAGAGTTGGTTAATGGAAGTAACGGACACTTAAATGACTCTAACGGGAAATTTATTACTTCTCATCTATAAAAGACCAAGCATTCATTATGGAGAAAACAAGAAGAACAATATTGACAAGCATTCAAAGCTTTCATCTTCATTCTATGTAAATCTTTGAATATTCTTTCCAAGCCTCAACAGTTGCTATCTACTCTTTGAGAGAGTTTCTTTGAGCATTAACTTCTGCAAATCTGAGAGAAATTCAAGGTTGGGACCTTGAATCCATTGGGCTGTGAAATTGTTAGAAAATAGAGAGCGTGAGTCTTTGTTTTATTGCATATAGTGAGGGGGAGTGTGAATCTCCGCTGTAAAGGCATTATTGGCATTGTTTGCTGTTGATAGTGGATTTGGAAATCTTGGAGGTGCTCTGAGGACTGGATATAGGTCAAGTGGACTGAACCAGGATAAATCTCTGTGCTCATCTTTTCTCTCTCTGTCAGTGGCTTTAATTTTATTCTGTGATTTAAGTCTAATTTTTTTTTAAATTGACCAATTCACCCCCTCTTGGTCAACTCCTTCACTAACATTGTAAAGGTGTCATCACGGCTGCACATGGGTGTAAAAATCTGTTGGAATCCTTAGTTATAATTAACCAAATCGGTTACCATTCGGTTACTTATAACAATTACAACTTTCATTGGTAAAAGTAACTTTATTTCGGTAAATCTTTTTCTACTTTTCTGGAGATATTTTCTTCCTCATTTAATCTCCATATTTTCCTCTTGAATATGGTAAATTTATTATCCCCAAAATACCCCTTGATTTCCTCAAATTTTACAGAATTATTTTATCCCGTCCAAAAGCCCTGAAGACGTGCAATCGGAGGGCAAAATACTTTTAGGGCTTTAAAAATGTCTACATTTTAACTGACACTCTAGCCCTTTTTCTTTTCCCAAAATGCCCTCTAGATTGTCCAAAATTAATTTTTGAAATAAATTACATTTCGGGGATTTTCGGTTCTTTTTCCCGATTTTCGGGGAGATGCCTTAATCGTACACCGGGCAATAATTTTATTAAATACTATAAAATTCCCTTTATTTTTCTATGCACTGAAATCAACTTATTGAGTCTCTTGATACCTCAAATAATTATTTTTGGCTATTAAATCTTCAAAATTCTATAAATAAAATTCTAGGCAATTTTCAAATATCCGTCGAAACTCTGTTAATCAATGAGTTCTGCTCTATCTTTTGGGCATTTGTGACTTTTTCTGATATTTTGGTTAACGGTTGGTTAACCTTTTGGCTTTGACTTTGTCAAACGACCAAAATGCCCTTACACTTTCTCTTAATGACCAAAATTCCCTTTCACAGTCTAACTTTTCATAAATTCCCATTTTTCCCTTGACCTTTTTGCCCTTGAACTTTTGGTTTCTAACTCCTTAAGCACTTCTCAGGAGGTCACCCATCCTGGAATTGCTCCAGTTCCTACCGACTTCCATCTATCGGGCCAAATCTCATTCTGCGACTTCCAGCCCAATGGCATCAACTTTTTCCGTACTTTCCATTCGTGGGCTCTAAATTGACTTTTAACTACTGGTTTGGCCCTTTTTTATCCAATAACCATATTACCCTTGGTCTTTATACTTAATGACATTTATGTCCATGGCTTACATTCTTACTAATTTCAAAGCCTTAGGACTAAATTGACCAGGGTCTGTTTGGTCCATTGACATCCTCTCTTTCTGTACTTTCATTTCTGGGCCTTATCTTATCTCATATCTATTAGTTTGGCCTCTATTTCTATTTACAGAAAATGGTGGATATTGCAACATGCACTCAATTCCTAACAATAAAGGATATAGAGCTATCAAGCAAATTACTTTATGCTATCAGAGGCTAACTCAACAGCTCAATGTCATACAAGGCAACTGTAAACAGCAATTCATCAGCCTTCACCACCAATAATAGAAAAGGTTGTTCCTTGTTGACAAGGGAGGGCTTAAAAGGATTGCACACACTGGAGCAAGGAGGAATTTAGGGTACGCACATTGATCTAAATTTGAAATAAATTCTAAGGCAACATAGTTCGTGATCTTTATTGATGATCATACTTGTTTAACTTAGATCGCTCTACTAAGAAAAATTAGTGTCCTTCAAAAATTTCAGTACATATATTCATAAATCCTTTTCGTTTATATTAACCATTTAATTCTATGAAGGGGTATAGCATATTTTGTATGAGATTTTGTGAGGAGGGTGCTGGTTTATTCAAACCAGATCCTTGAGCATGGCTGTGAGTTAATCCACATGTTGTAACTTATCTTAGAGAAGCCTTTTGAATATTAATATCAATTTCCTTGTTGTTCTACTGATTGTTTGAGTTGGGTCAAAACAAAAAGGAATTTTGCTATAAATCCGGTTCCTACAAGGTGTAGTATGTGCATGATACCAATTGTTTTTGTTATGGCTGGAGGAATTGACATTATCTTGCACATATACACACAAAACCAGCTACCATCTTCGGCTCATATGACTCCCTCCGCAGCTGCTTAGAATGATTAACATCTATTCGCCAGCTTGAAAATAAGTGTTAGAAGTGGGCTTGCTGCCACCAATAGGCCTACTTAAGCTAAACCCTAATTCTCTACAATTCATTATCATATCAAGCATGTGGTTATGTTAATTTAAATGTTTCCATGACTATGGGAGAGTTTCTGCCAATATGATCAGATTTATCGCATGCTTTAGTTCTCCTATATATGTACTTGATTCCTATCAATAAAAGATAGAGTTATCATACAAATTTTTTCAAGACGTATTAGATATAGTTAGAAGAGGTTTAATTAAAAGTTGTACAAAAATATAAATTCAACATTAACATGAAGACTCACCATATGCGCCCATGTCAAAACATTTTCACCAGTTATTGTTTACATAGAAGGTTCTTCAAATGCACATTGTTTAGCTAAAGGTAATATGGCAGACACTGTAACCAAAAGTAAAACATAATGAATGGAAGTATATAGGATACTTATAGATACATCTAGAAACATGAAGATAAATCCACAACAATCGAAATATACCATCTAAAATGTTTTATAACAAATTCCATATTCTCAAAGACAAAGAACTGGTGCAAGAATATTTTCCCACAATATCTATTGGGAACCTTAGAGGGTGAACTTCTAAACAATGGTCATGTTATTACCATGTGACTAGGAAGCCATGGGCACACATCTAGAAACAGCCCCTCTTCTTGAGGGGATAAGGATGTATAAACCTATCCCCCTCCAACCCTCACCTCATGAGAGACTTGTGTGCTTTGAAAACCTTACAGCCCCATCCCAATAAATCAAGTTTCACTTACACATTCTGTTGTATTTAATTTAATTAGTTGTGATTGTATTTTCCTATTTGGACAGATATCCGTTACACATTCTGCTCCTATCTTTCCGTGTAATTATTCCATGTAATGATGGGCTTGATTCTAGGGATTATTGTGTAACCTGGAATTAGGCCTATTGTAACACCTCTTAATTATCCCTCTTAGCTTCCATTATGATGAGTTGGAACCAATTAATGGCCTCAAACATCTTGAATTGTCAAAATGGAATAAGTTGAAAACTTAGTTTTTAGAAAAGTTACTATTCATAGTTTTTCGAGCCAAAGTTGAAAAATCATAACTAATTCCAAAAAAATCAAAACTGAGTGGTTCCAACTTCTATTTGAAGCTTACAAATTCCTTTATGAGGGAAAAACAATCATTTGAATAAAAACTTGTCCAGTTGGCACAGATTTCTTCGTGAAAAACACTGTTCATATGGTAAATTTTCCATTTTCCAGGATTTTCTGTGATTTTTCACCAAATTTGGACAGTCATAACTTTCTGTACAAAATTCCATTTCCTGTGATCTTGGTCTCTTTTAAAAGCTTGAAATGTGAACTATTTTTCCACAAAATTTCAGTTCATTTGAAGCTCATTTGCTATGTTTCCCGATAGGATAAAGTAGAGCAATTGACCAACTTAACTTTCAATACTTAACCAAATTTCTACTTTTCTTAACTTCCCAACTTACCATTTTAATTTCTAAACTTTTCTTAACCACTTTGATCTAAGTAATTAGGTATTCTTCAAGCATAAACTAGTTATCAAGAGTCCATATTACATTCATCCATCACATTACATAACATATTACAACATACAAACTAAATACATAATGTTCTTGATAAAGTCCAAAACATTATACACCCACATTTGTCTCATGCATCAACCACTTTCTCTTTACCTTTGGGAGTGCCTCCATCTAAAAATTGTTAGTGGGGGAGAGTGAGATTTCAAAGAAATCCCAATAGCAAAACTTTCTAACAAGTTCATAAAAATGCATGACATGTTCATAATGAATGTGAATGCATAACAAATGAATGTGCATATGAGACATGAATATGCATATGGCCATAGCACATCAAGAACATATTCACACTTTCATTTTCATACAATAAGTCATGCAAAGTTTCATTACAATTTCATAACATAAAGTTAAGTTAGAAGGTCTTGCTACCTTTACTTTTAACTTTCCCTTCAACTTGTAAGCTCTCTTGGTCACCTTAAAATTTGTCCTCTTGGACCAAACACTTGCCTACATGATCAACAACATCATGGCCATTAATTTCAAGCCATTTCCAAAGCACAAACCAAAGCAAAAATCCCTTGAACTAATTCTTGAACCTTAAGAACATAAGAACCCTAACTTTTCTCTAATGTCTTCCAATGCTTCCATGAACTTGTGAACACTTTTACCCTACACAAAAACTCATTTTGGACTCATTGGAAGCATCAAAATCATCAAAACAAACTTCCTTCCCCCTGAACCAGTCATGGCCGAGACACACACATAAATTCCTTAAATGGAATTTTTCAACTTTCATCCTTTTTTTAACACTTGTTTCTTGTTTCCAAAATCATATTCAAGCATAATACAACTTGATTAGAGTCCTTCTAATTCAAATGGAAATTTGGGCAGCATCTCCCCTATAACTTGGAGATTTCCCAAATTTACAAAATCCACAAAACAACTCAAACAACCACAATATACACATCAAAATACTCCTTACAACTCAAGGAGGCTTTTACCATCAATGAATAGCTCTAAATCTCTCTCTTTCTCACTTTTCTCTCAAGAACCCTAAGCATTCAAACTTGAAAAAGAGAGCTCAAATCAAAATTCCAATCCATGGAAGTTGTAGAAGAAGTTGAGAGGATGATTTTGATATATAGTATGAGTGGTAACTCTCTTACCTTGTGATTTTCCCAAGCTCTTCTCCTTCCGCAAGCTCTCAAAAATGGCGTCCTCTTGCTCTCAATTTTCTGCCCCAAAATGTCGGTTGGAATGATGGAGAATGAAGGGAGGAATTGATTTATAAAACATATTAATTTGAATTGGAAGGATGAGATTTAATCTTGGGAATCAAGGGCTAATATTAATCCCACATGTGTAACAATTGCTTGGCCCTCATTGGTCACTTAAAATGTCATCATTAGGGCTGTAACTAGGGGTTAAAAATCTGGTTGGAGTAACAAAACTGGATCCCCTTCAGTTACTTCTACCGATTACACTTTTTACCGGTAAACATAACTTTGTTCCGGTAAATCTTTTTCCACTTTTCTGAAAATGTTTTCATCCTTATTTAATCTCCATATTTCCTTCTTAAATATATTCAAATCATCATTCTCAAATTGATCCTTGATTCATCCAAAATTATCAGAATCATTTAATCCTACCGAAAATTCCTGAAAAATGAATAATTCTAGAATTAATCATTTTTTGCTCTTATAATTTTTTATATTTTTCATTGATATTATTGACCTTCCTATTTCCACAAAATACCTTCCAAATTGTCCCAAATTAATTTTTGTAATAAATTGTATTTTTGGAGATTTTCGAGCATTTTTCCCCATTTTCGGGAAAATCGCCTTAATCGTACTTTGGGCAATAATTTTGTAAAATACTATAAAGTCCACTAAATTTTCATAGACTCTGGTTCTTGGTCTTAGAGAACTCCTGATACCATAAATAAATATTTTCAACCTTAAATCTTTAAAAATTCATAATTCCTTATCCTGAGCAAATTTCAACAATCGGTTGAATTTCTGGTAATCAAGGAGTTATGCTCTATCTTTTGGGCATCTATGACTTTTTCTAATTTTTGGTCAACTGTTTGACTTTTTGACTTTGACTTGACTTTGACTTTGTCAAATGACCAAAATGCCGTTATACTTTCTCTTAATGACCAAAATGCCCTTCCACAGTCTAACTTTTCCTAATTTCCCATTTTGCCCTTAACCTTTTGACCCTTGATCTTTTGGTTTCTGATTTCTGGGACAACTTCCCAGGGGGTCACCCATCCTTGGATTTCCCCAGGGTGAGCAGGCTTAACTTTGCTAATCCTACCGGTTTTCATCCATCCGGCCAAATCTAATTCCGCTACTTTCGGCCTATAACTTTATTCCATTTACGAACTATCTGTTTTTGAATTCTAATTCATTCCGTAATTAACAGATTATCATTTATATCAGCTAGCAGAGAAATCATGGATATTACACCTATAAATCCTATTTTTCCCCTAATGAATAAACAAGCATTTCTAGAATACCAAATTGTTCATGGTATCTGAGGGGGCTTCGAGTTTGAGCACGTCAGTGTAACCGGCGATGATAATCTGATTTTGCTTCACGTCTGAGCACATTAGTCTAAATGACGATGGATGACATGACCCTGAAGATGGAATTCTTGGAGGAAAATGCGACGCTAATGAAGAAAGATGCGACCCCTATCGTGACTCTAATGACGACCGACATGAAGGATGACACGACCAATCCATCTCGGTGAATAATTCCTCAGGCTCATCGATCAACCAATGGGTCTCCAAGGATTGACCGACGCTAGAAGCTCCTCCATTACTATCCATCGACTAAACGGCAAGAATTACCTACATCTTCATCACTGGCAAAGGCAAGTTTGGATATCTCAATAGTGCTATAATGAAACTAGCAGAGGTAGACCCAAATTATTGTGCGTGGGAAGCAGATGACTCAATGGTGCAATCTTGGTTAGTGAACTCGATTACCACTGAAATCAGTTCCAGCTTCACTCTGTTTAAATTAGCTCAGGACTTATAGGAAGCAGTACGTGACATGTTTGCTTCTCTTAGGAATCGAGAAGCTATTCTAGAAATTGAGGTATGGTTGGGTCAGCTTAAACAAGATACATTGACTATAACTGAGTAGTGGACTAAATTAGTAACCTTGTGTCAGCAGCTAGATGAATATGATGTCCTAGAATGGACTTGTACTCCAGATGCGCGGTTGTATAATTAGATTAAGGAAGAGAAACGAATTTATAAGTTTTTCGTTGGCTTTCAATCTTCTTATGATGAAGTAAGGGGATTATGTGTCAAGAAAAATTGCCCAGCCTTATGGAAGAATTCTTCACATCTAAGGTAGAAGAAAGTAGGAAACTACTCCTTGTTCCTAAGCCTCAGATTTATGAAAGTGAAACACATGCTTTTGCATCAAGAGGCCACTATTCTGGTCATGGCTAAGGGGAAAATAAATGGTGTGACCACTGTCAAAAACTTGGGCACACTCAAGAGGCTTGCTGGAAATTACATGGTAAGCAACATAATCACAAAGGGAGAGTAAAGCCTGAGATAAAAGCTAATACCACAACTTCATAATCCAAAATTGAACCTGAAGGGAGACTAAGCAGAGAAGATCTAGAATTCCTGAAGAGATTGCTAGCTAAACATAAAACTAAAGAGGAGTTAGTGGCTACCAGAAACGTTGCTTATACAGGTAAAACTGTTCTAGCCCTTAAAACTAGTGTTCATCATGATCACATGTGGATTGTAGACTTTGGGGCTACTAACCATATGACTAGTAATACCAAATTTCTTTATAGCACTAAGAAGTGTGAAAAAGCTCATGTTTATAAGAGTTGATAATGGTAGGTATGTCAAAGTCCATGGGATAGGTGAAGTATTTCTTTTTGGCAATATGGTGTTCACAAATGTATTATATGCACCAGATTTACAATGTAATCTGATATGTGTGGGTAAAGCTACCAAGTTTAGTAGTTGCGATATTAACTTTTCAGCCTCTCAATGCATATTTTAGGACTTGGAGTTGGACAGGACGGGTGTGGATAAGTTTCTTGAGGGACTCTACTATGCAAAGCACCAACCAGCAGCAAGTGTCTCAATTTTGGCAGCAGATCCGCATCCTCAATTCTCAAATAAAGATTTTCTATTGTGTCACTATAGGTTAGGACATTTTAGCTTTAAGTATATGTCCAGATTGTTTCCTAATTCTATGAATAAAAGTGCATCTTTTTCCATTATGAAATCTGCAATTGTCTAAGAATGTGAAAAACAGCTACAAATCGCACCCCATGTGTTTTCCCATCCTTTTTCCCCTATACACAGTGATATATGGGGACCAGCACGTATTCCCACACTCTCATTCTAGATGGTTTATTACCCTAATTGATGACCACACACGTTTTACCTAGGTGTACCTTATAAAGGACAAATATGATTTTAATATCATTTTTAAAACATTTCACAAAATTATCTAAACCCAATTCAATGTACCAATCAAAGTCTTTCAAAGTGATAATGGGAAGGAATACACAAGCTCATAACTTCAAAAATACCTCCAGCATCATGGGATTATCCATCAAACCAGTTGTGTCAACACCATCAACAAAATGGAATGGCTGAAAGGAAAAACCATCATATCCTTGAAGTAACTAGAGCCCTAGTGCTTGCAAATAACATTCCTAAATTCTCTTGGGGGAAGCTATCCTTACTGCCATCCACCATATTAATTGTCTACCCTCCACCATACTTCAATTTAAAACTCCTTTGCAAGTTCTTTCCCAGATATATCCTCACTCTCATCCTTGCTCATGTCCCTGAACGTGTCTTTGGGCGTGTAGCCTATGTCCACAAAGATACTAGAAGGAAACTAGATCCTCGAGGTCTTAAATGTATTTTTCTAGGGTATCCATCCAACCAATTTAGCTACAAGTGCTATTCTCCTACTCTCAAAAGACCATGTTACCATGGATGTCACCTTTGATGAATTTCAACCCTATTACTCCAAATCACCCATTCAGGTGGAGAACAAGGAAGAATGGGTGTTTCCTGATAAATCCTCTCAAGATCCCATCCCTCTCAATATGTCAGCTAGTCCCACTATACCTCTAATAGATGACCTGACACCTTTGATAAAACACCCCACTCTACTAAACCTAGACATATCCGAGGTAGAATCTAAGGAGGATAGAGATCGTGAGGATGAAGAGGAAAATATAAATGAATCTGATGAGAATGAACAACTCAACACATACCTGACAAATGAAGGACCCTCTAGAACTGAATCATCCCATAAAGCCATCTCAACTCCAAGCACTGACGAGCTTGGATGGCCTATTGCTCTGCGGAAGGGGGTAAGATCATGTACTCACACCTGATTAGTAAATTTATTTCTTATGATAGATTGTCACCCTCTATGCGAAGCTTTGTTACTCAATTGGCAGATGAACAATTGTCCATCAACTTTCTAAAGGCTATTAAAGATCCAAACTGGAAAGGATCCATTACAAAAGAATTGAAGGCTCTTAGCAAAAACCAGACTTGAAAAATTACCCAATTACCGACTGGTAAGAAGACCGTGGGTTACAAATGGGTGTTCACTGAGAAGTATAATCTTGATGGGACAATTAACAAGTACAAGGCTCAATTGGTAGCTAAAGGATACTCTCAAACATATGGAATTGACTATCAATATACATTTGCTCTAGTTGTCAAACTCAACACTATTAGAATACTTCTGCCCCTAGCAGTAAATCTGGATTAGCCTCTATATCAACTGGATGTAAATAATGCATTCTTGAACGGAGACCTATAGGAGGAAGTATATATGGAGGTCCCGAAAGGAATAGCTGAGAATAATACTCCAGGGGTAGCATGCAGGCTCTATAAATCATTATATGGTCTGAAGCAATCTCCAAAAGCGTGGTTCAAAAAATTCATTAAAGCCATTATAAAGGTGGGTTTCTCACAGAGTCAGGTACATCATACATTGTTTGTGAAACACTCCAATGGTAAAGTCACGATACTCATTGTATATGTAGATGATGTTAGAAATAAATAACGAAACTAAAGACTTCTCTAGAAAAGGAATTTGAAGTAAGGGACCTAGGAGGCCTTGGATACTTCTTCAGAATAGAGGTGCCAAGATCTCATGATGGCATTATAGTCTCTTAACAGAAATACACATTGGACCTGTTAAAGGAAATGGGGATGTAGGGAGCCAGACCAGCAGATACCCCAATGGAATCAGGCATGAAGCTTCATAACACTGGAAAAGAAGAAGAGACAGAGACAAAGGAACAGAAGAAGTTAGCACCAGTAGATGCTGAAAGATACAGGAAACTGTAGGAAAGCTCCTATACTTATCTCACACACGCCCAGACATAATCTTTGTAGTTGGCATGGAGGAGCATATGGATGTGGTCTACAAAATCCTACAGTATATTAAGATAACTGTAATATCCGCATATTTCGGTAATTGGAAATGAAGACTGAACTAATAGTCATGGGTTGAGTTAACGCCCATGGATATGGAAATATAGAAAGGAAAATGCCTCCCTAGTCTTAAGGATTTTAAGTAAGAATGACCCAATAAATGATAAAGGTAAAATAGTCATTTTGATTAAAAATTCCTAGAGTACAAAATCTCATCAAATTGTCAGGGCAATTTGGTAATTTGGTCAAAAGTTAACAAAAAAGTTGAAGTTGACCAAAATGTCAAAGTTGGCCCAAAAGTAAAAGTTGACCAAGGGTAAAGTTGAAATTAAGAAAGAGTAGAAAAAGTAATGGCATTTTGGTAAATATGGCAAAAGTAGAAAAGGTAGTGGCATTTTGGTAATTATGGTAAAAGTACGACAAGTAATGTCATTTTCGTAATTAAGGGATTTTGACGATCCAGACGACTGAGATTGTAATTATTTGAGGTAGCAGAGGTCCTCAAATGTTGGAGACCCGAACTGAGAAAAGTTTAGTTGGATCCTAAAGTATTTAATAAAATTATTATCCAATATCCGGTGTGGGTAATTTCTTAGTACGGAGAACAACAGTCCCCGAAAGCCCAGAAAAAGGGTTTTTCATATAGTATTAGTTACGGAAAATTTGGGAAGAATTTTGAGGAATAGAAAAGGACTAGAGTATCAGGGAAAATTCTAGAAATTTTCCATGCCCTGAAGTCAAATTGGCCGCTGGAAGCACGTTTTACAATGTTTCATGGGAATCAAGGAATTCTGAAGAATTATGAGGAAAGCCAAGGGTACTTTGAGAAATGCATGATGCCACCTAAGCAAGGAGGCCTAGGGAATGGCACCACATGAGAGAGAAAGTCTCCGGCAAAGTAAAAAGGAAGTTATCCCGTTAAAGGTTACTTTACGAAAGTACGTGTAACTGGATCAAGTAACTGCATAGCAAATGGTTTAGTTAGCCTAACTAAACTTCTAGAAGGCTGAGTCCATATCATTAATGGGTGGTTGAGAGCATTAAGTGCTACTTTATGAGAGCCACAAGAAGAGTAACGAGTGGTAAGATCTTAGGCATTCATGAGAAAACTTAGGATTTTTAATCCTAGTCATTCAAGCTATATACAAAGGAATATTCAAACACTTCTCTCCCTCAATTGATGTCACTTTCTCTCCCCCAAGTCTGAAAATTCTTACGCCATTCTGAGGCCAAGAAGGAGGAAGAAGATAGCTCACAAGCAAGGTAAAGTTCCAAGCAACCAAACTTTGAATTTTCTCAAGTTCTACAACCTTCTCTACAATCTTCTTGGGTCAAAGCATTAAGTAATACTGTCCTTTGTGAGGTTGGAAAGCTATGAATCTTGAATTTGAAAATGAGAAAGAAAAGGATTTTGAGGAAACTAAAGGTTGTAAAATACTTCTTGAGTGTTAAGAAGTCTTGTGGTATATTGATATGCTTGGTTTGGTTATTGGTTGTTGTTGAGTGTTGTTGATATAATTTTTGGAAACCCTAGGAGAGGGGGAAGGTGCGTCCAGGTTCTTTCTTGATGGTGAAGGATCATATTTAAGTTATGTGATGAAGATAAGGACGTTTGAAGTAAGAAAGTGTAAGAATCTATGAAAGGAAGTTGAAAACTCAAAATCCCTTTATTATTATGTTTTTTTCAGCTGACTCAAATAAATAGAGGGAGTGGGATTTTGATGAGTTTGATGCTTCCATAGGCTTTAGAAGGCCAAATTTTGTAGGTTGAAGGTGAAAAATGGATTTAGGAAGCATTAGAGATCATAAAGTCAAGTTACAAAACCCTAAGATGCATTTATAAGAGCAAAAGGGCTAAGTTACGTTTTTATGCATTTTGTGTCTAGTTGATGGCTTGTAAATGATGATCATATTCTTGAATGATTTTTAGGAGACTGAGAAATCATGCATGATGAGAGGTTGGTTTATGAACCACAAAAGAAGTTTTGGTGATTTTTAAGAAAAAGTTAGATTTAAAACTTAAGGGTTCCAAAGACCATAGAAACTGAGCAGTTTCATGTGAAAAATAGCAAACATGCTCCGATTAAGCTGAAACATTCCAGTTAAATATAAACATCCTAAGCTTTAACATTATATAAATTTTGCGAAATTTGGATGTGCACATTAAGAGATATGATTTTCTAAAGTTTAAGGTAAAAACTGGAAAACTGGACAATGACCATTTGAGCAGTGTGGGCTTTTAGAATAAACTGATTTAAATGGGAAATTTTTGGGCCAATGACTATTTTTCCTTTGTATTTAACTTAATAAGCTAAATTTATAAATTGGAACCACTCAATTTTGATTTTTCTAGAATTAATTATGAATTTTTAATGTTGGACCAGAAATTTGGAAAATGGGCTAGTGAACAGTAACAACGTTTTTCCATATTTGAAAATTACAAGTTCACATAAAAACCCCAATTTAAGTTATCCAAAGCCCAAGAGTGATTCAAAAGTGATCTAATAAGAGGATATAGGGGGAAAATAGGAGGTGTTACAATGACACCAAGGCGTAGATTGTATTTTGTAAAAGTGACTTCTCGAGAAATAGTGGTATATACAGATGCGGACAATGCAGGGTTCTTGCCAGACAGAAGATCAACCTTAGGGTACTGTACCTTAGTATGGGGAAACATTATGACATGGAGAAGCAATAAACAATATGTGGTGTCAAGAAGCAGTGCTGAAGCAGAACTACGTGCGATAGTGCATGGTGTGTGTGAGGGAATATGGATAATCAGGGTGCTAAAAGAACTAGGATATGCACTAAAGACTCCAATAAGACTAAGGAGTGATAGCAACTTAGCTATTGCTATGTTCAGGAACCCATCAATCATGAGAGGACTAAACATGTTGATGTAGACAAGCATCTTATCAAATAGAAGGAGACGAAGGAATCATTGAGATAACTCATGTACCATCAAAACAACAAATAGGTGACCTCTTCACCAAGGCCCTAGCAAGACCCCAATTTGAGGAATTAAGAAGTAAGCTGGGAAAGAAAGACATTATTCGCCTGCTTGAGGGGGACTGTTGAAGTTAGGTTTTAGGCGTTGGGCCCATCTAGTCTTTTTGTTAATTGTAATCAGCTGTGATTGTATTATCCTATTTGGGCAGATATCCGTTGCACACTTTGCTCCTATCTTTCCTTGTAATTATTCCAAGTAATGCTGGGCTTGATTCTAGGGATAATTTTGTAACCTGGAATTAGGCCTATAAATTGTGTTTTTCCTCTAATGAATAAACAAGCATTTCCATAATACCAAACTGTTCAAATTTTAAACTATATTATCCAATAATTAATCAATAATATGTTAGATGAAAAAAATATATTTCAACATGGTATCAAATGTGTGGGGAAGATCAATGAATCTCAATCACCCTTCCCGCATCAGACCTAACATAAGCCATTCAATATGTATGTGGTTAGTCAATTTTCAAGCAAGCCACAAGAACACATGGATGTTGTATGTAGGATTGTAATATTTGAAATCAATTTGTAGCAAAGGGCCATCTTACTCCAAAGGCACAAGTAGAAATGTTGACATTTATATATGTGCGCGCGTGCAGACCAGGTTGGGTCCATTATCAATATAAGATTTGGTACTCGCTATTTTATCAATGTAGGTGTAATTTAGCAATATTAAATTAGGGAGTAATGTTAAGTGAATTTCTTGTTTATTCACAATCAGGAAAGGGGTATTGATTGAGCTTTATTCGTATTAGTTTTCTACTTGAATTTCCAGAGTCTTAGAGTCAATTTTAGCCCATACATGACCCTTTTGTGCTTAATTTGAGATCAGGAGTTGTTGATTTGGATTAGTGTGATTTTTGGTACATATGCTATGAATAATGATGTTGTTGTGCTTAAATTCCATCATGAGCAAATGATACTGCCAATACTTGCAATTTCATTTTAGGAACTCTGCACAAAAGGCAAGAGAAAGCAGCTTTAGAAAATTTTGTCGAGGCGCAATTCAAAGTTCACCGCGGACAAAGTTCAATCAGTAGGCATGAACTCTCAGCAGAGGTTTGTCACGATGAATATCGCGCATTAGCACCAGATTTTTACTCCATATGGAAAATAACCCGATCCAACTTTAGAGATCCGACCCATAGCGATTTTATCATGCCATTTTAGGGTATTGACGAAGGAGGCTGGGGGAGGAGGCTGAAGAGAAGAGAGAAAGAGAGCAAGGAGAGACAACACATTCCATTTTTCTTCACCTTCCACACACATTAAACCCTTCTTCCTCCATTTTCTCACCGTCCATCCATTTATCATGCCTTAATCATCCATACGGAGCTCGTTTCCATCAACCATGAGGAGCTGAGCATCTCCATCTGCTTGAAGATGAAGTGAACCGGAGTTCGAAGTGCCGAAAGGGGAGTATTTGCTTCCAATCTGTATTTACATTATAGATTACTTGGATTCCGAGTTGGACTTTGTAATTTGTGTGTAATGCTCAGTCTCGGTTGAGCCCAACTTAGATTATTGTGTATTGAGTTGTTTTGTGATTGACAAAGTAGAATGGAGTTCATTTTGCTTATTCAATGAAATCTTGTTGTTCTCTTCTATCATCCTAGTTGTGCTTGGTTTTTGTAATATGCACCATTTTTCTGTAAATAAGCACAGAAGCCAAATTCATAGATATGAGAGAAGACAAGGCCCATAAATGAAAGTACAGGAAGAGAAGATGTCAATGGAACAAAGAGACCCGGGTCAATTTACTAAGAATGTAAGCCAGGGACATAAACGTCATTAAGTAAAAAGACCAAGGCAATATGGTCATTAGATAAAAAGGGCCGAAAGTTCAGGCACGGAGTTCCGTGTGAATTCCAAAATTAAGTATATTTGCCCTATAAGCAATATGAGGATGGGAAACCTTATAGGAAAGGACCCATATGCCGTTTAATAAAAGACCAAGGGCATAAAGGTCTTTCAGTATCAAAAGTAAGGGCAAAATAGTGATTTTGGAAAAAGTAGAGAAAGTAAGGGTAAAATGGTAATTATGAGAAAGTTGAAGGGTGTGACACCTCTTATTTATCCCTCTTAGCTTCCATTATGATGAGTTGGAACCAATTAATGGCCTCAAATAACTTAAATTGTTAAAAGGGACTAAACTGAAAACTTTCATTTTTAAGAAAGTTACCTTTCACAGTTTTTAATGCCAACTTTGAAAATTCATAACTAATTCTAGAAAAATCTAAACCGAGTGGTTCCAACTTCTAATTGAATCTTACACATTCCTTTATGAGGGAAAAATACTCATTTGAACAGTAAATTGTCCAATTGATACAGATTCATTCGTGAAAAAGCACTGTTCATATGCTAAATTTTCATTTTCCCAGGTTTTCTGTGATTTTTCACCAACTTTGGACACTCTTAACATTCTGTACCAAACCCCAATTTCAGTGATCTTTAGCTTGTTTTGAACCTTGTAATGTGAACTATTTTTACACCAAATATCAATTCAGTTGAAGTTCATTTACCCTGTTTTTTGAAAGGGTAAAGTAGGAAAAATGACCAACTTTACTTCCAGCACTTAGTCAAATTTTTACCCTACTTAACTTCATAACTTATCATTTTGATTTCTAAACTTTTCTTAACCATATTAGCCTATTTAATTAGGCATTCATAAAGCATACACTACTTATCATAAGTCTATGATACATTCCCAAGTTACATTACATATCTCATCACAATTATAAAACTTAACAACATAATGTCTATAACAAAATCCATATTAATACATATCAAACTTTGCTTCAAGTATCTAGCATCTTCTCCTTACCCTTGAGTGTGCTTTCACCTAAAAATGGTTAGTGGGGGAGGGTGAGATTTTTGGAAATCCCAGTAGCAAAACTTTCTAACGCACTAT
>JANTPZ010138395.1:0-37357 GCA_025593235.1 Vachellia pachyceras
TAAGAAAGAGAAAGAGAGAAAAAGTAAAAAAGAGAAAAGAGAAAAAAAGTAGTAAAAAGAGAGTATGAAAGAAAAAACCTAAATTTCAAACCTAAATTTTGAAACCTAGATTTATAAACTGGGCTTCCAAACAAGCCTTAGGCTATCTCCATCTGCCTAGCTTCACTCGTAATGGCCACGGAAATAACAAATGCCATTCAAAGGGAGCTTAACCTGTCAAATCTCTCATTTTTTTGGCTGTTTTTTAAGTTGAGGGGAAGGATTGTAGGGGTTTATGTTGGAAGGCAGGAAATGTCGGGTGCTTCTTTAGCTACAGTGCCTTTTTTTACTCAATTTTCTTTTGCCTTTTATTAATCACAAAAAAAAAAAATCATATCACAAACGTTAATGGCTTCGTTTGGAAACCCGTTGAGAAAACGGACACAGATTCCAAGGTACTTTATGTGAGAGGAATTTTGTCTCGGCTTGCGTGAGAATGGATTTTGGGAGCCAAAACGGCATTCCTAACGGAATACCAAACGCAGCCAATATCCAAAACCAAAATTAAAAACTAAAAAAAAAAGCTTATTAATACGACCTAGTACACAAGCTAAACCAGAAAAAATACCTATTGCAGTAAACTAAGAAAGCATTACATTACTTGTTTGGAAAAACTTATTTACTCTATAAAAGCACGTTCAACAGTGTTTTTCTGTAAAATGAGATAATCTCCTTCACATATTTACCTTGATTTGCCTAAAAGTAATTTTCTACCGCTTTCCCAAACAGGCACACAATCATACAGACAAATACTAGCCTACACCATCACAGGTAGTTGGCTATGTGCATTCGCCCGTCCATTCCTTCCTCCACTAATGAATCAGATAATAGTACGTCTTCCAAGAGAGTTGGCGCTGTTTCTAGCAAACCCTCTACTAGCAGCAACTGCCTTTGTATCTGCAACGTGTTACCTTGGCGAGAGAATTCAACATTTGACCTTCTTCCAATTAGTCCATATATTTCAAACATCATTTGTGCACTTTGCCACTCCACTCCATCACCACTCTTCTCCGACACATCTGTAAAGTGCTTTACAATCAATCTCAATGCATATTTTTGAATTGTCAAGTTCCTCACCAATCATCAGGGCTTTCTTGAGGGCGAAGCAATTTACTCAAATTTCAAGTGAACTTTGCCTCAAATAAAAGACCATGGGCAATCTCTTACAAAAGGTAATTACATCCTCTCCTTTTTTTCCCTCACTTTTTAAACAAAACTTTATGGTTGTGCCAGTAAAAAGATTGATAAACTTGAATTTTAAAATTGAGCTAAGGTATCACAATATCCGTTGTTTATAATTATGAATCCATCTCTTATTTCCAAGGTCCTGGTACAAACAAACTCTCTCACTCATTGTCAAATATGAGACTCGCAACCGATCCGCCTGTTAATTTGCAAGGCTAAACAGGTTGCATGTATAGAACTGGGAACTGGACTGTGGTCCTGTAGACGCATACCGTGATACTTCATGAATGGGTGGTGGATTTCGATCACACAAGAAGAGAGAAGAACTTGGAGGTCGACACTCTTGTTGAACAAGCAAGCCCCATCGCTGCATCTTGTAGAGTAGATTATCCAATTTTACGGATTCCAAGAGAAAAAAATATGTAGGAAAAAGAAAATAGAGAAAAAAATTTATTACGAGAGAGTATGTGATTTGACAAGAAAGTAATTTTTTAAAACATGAATTTCAAATCTAGATTTTGTTATAAAACTTAAGTTTTGAAAAAATGATAATACTTAAATAAAACTTAAGTTTAGAAAATAGCTTTTCAAATGAGTCTATGTCACCAAAATAATTTTTTGAAAAGTGTATGTATTTAGACAAAACCTAAATTTTAGATTTTACCCCCAAAATCTATATTTTATAATGGTGCAAAACGTTCATGATCAATTCTCAATATCTAGGATGCATGAGGGCCAATAATGCCCACATACACACACGACGCATCATGCATAAGTAGAAAGTGCATCAATTAGCCTTTAAAAAGATTCAAGTATCCTTTGCCTCTTGACCTCTTTTGCATGATTTTTCAGGAGAAGGCGATGCAAATTTCAATTACAGCGGGATATTGGACCTTATATGGTTCGAAATTTGATAAATAAATAGTATTACCATGAATAGAGTGGCTTAGTTAAGTATTTAATTTAGAATGACCCCTAAATGTGATATCTTATTATTTCATGTTAAAATGTGTTGTTACGCAAATTGAGATTTCATGTTGGACAAATAAGGTATTCGTTTAGGAACGGGGTAGTAAAATACTTTTACGCAAGTCGAGGTAAATATATGGACGGAATTATTTCGTTTTACGAAAAAATGCTGCTGAAATGCGTTTGATTTTTGAAAATGTTATTTCAAATAAGTCAGAATTTTTTGGATACGGTGACATATAGGAAGGAAAGGTTAGTAACTGAGCTTCATTTCATTTCCTGTCCCTGTTCTCTCACAAAGCACCGTGTTTGTCAAATAAGTAATCACATTAACACATGGAGAATGACAGCTTCTCTTGGTTGCCTTTCATTTTAGGAGAAGCAATATTTCACTGTGAAATTTTATTTCATTTTCAACCCTCGAAGCCTGCAGTGTAATTTTAAAATTTGTTCCCCCGATGAAAAATTATCTACCCACCGCATCTTACTTTTTTTTCGGTTGGCATAATAATTAGTATTTAGTATTAATATATTGCCGATATTATGATATGTTGCTCATTGTTCAAACTTCCGAATTTTAAGGTAAAATTTAAATTTAAAAAAAAAAAAGATTTTAGAAGGATAATTTTTATCGATTCTGAATTAAAATCTAGATTTTGAAAATATAATTACGTGTAAGAAGTTATTTTGGAAATAACTTTTACGAATTCCGAGATAAAAAGTTAATATGAAAAATGAAAGATAAAGAAAGAAAAATTACAGATTTCAAGGTAAAAAAGTGATTGCATGTAGGAAATAGTGTGATTATATAAAAATAGCATTTTCAAAACTTAAATTTTAAATATATATTTTATCTTTAAAATAATTTTTTTAAAAAAAATATAAATATTTGGATAAATTTAAATTCTTCTGAAAGTTTCCTAACACGATGACAAACGAACCCTGGAGCGATGTAGAAGATTACGGGCTTGTTTGAGAAGTCCATTAAGAAAACGATCAAAGATTTTAAGATAAATATGTGAGAGGAATTTTATATCGCTAAATTTAGATTTTGAGGAACCGGTGTGCCGTACAAAAATGCATCTCCGGAGTGGCACAATCTGCTGGGTAGGCATAAAAGGGGAAAAATCCTACAGAGAGAATGAGAAAGAGGCAATCCTTTTAACTCTGCAATTACATTTAACTCCAGACGTCAAAACCCTCTCTTGACTTCCGCAGACTTCTCCATTCCGTCCTCCATTTTTAATCATTCCTTCTTAGAGCTCCCTTCAGTCTCCTTCCATGTCCATCGTTTTCAAGCGCACTCTCTCTGTTTGATTTCCCCCCCTTTATATTTGACTTTCTTCATAATCTCTCTCGGCAGGCCACGGTTAATTGGCGGGAACCAACTATCAATTTTGATACCCATCTAATTGATTTTCTCCGCTGAATAGTATCTCTATCGGAAATTGCAGTGGGATTACTTGGACGCTTGTTTTGATGGCTAACCCGTCTGGGAACCATCAGGAACAGACCCATGTTTCTTCTTCTTTCAACGGGGTTAGTGGTGCCAATCCCAATGACGGCGGTTCAGCTCCGGAGAGTTCAGGTGCTGCTCTAGCCATGAAACACAACCCCGGCATATCTTTGGATTGGGTGCCTGATGAGCAGGCCATACTTGAAGAGGGGCTCGCAAAGTGAGTAAAAATTTGGCTGTTCCGCCGTCTCTTGCCCTGTAATAAAATTTGAGTTTCTATAATTTCCGCAGGATTTCTCTGGTGAACTGTTGTTTCTTGGTTGTCTTTTTGGTTTGTTTCACCCTGTACATTTGTCTTTTTGGGTTACTTTGATCTTAAAGAAGTATAGCAGCCTTGAATATTTTATTAATTATATTGCTGGACTTTCAATATGAGAGAGTCTACCTACAATTCCAATATTAACTTGGGAATGCGGGGCTTTATTTCCAAACGATTCATTGCCGCTTTTTCGAGGCATCATCCAGTAAAAGTTGTTACTTCTGTTTACACGAGATATACATGGAACCAGGGCCCCTCAAAACTGATTTCAAGTTGTAAAGAATCAGGAATATGCATGAGTCATATGCTTTTCCCATTGTAAGTGAAACTGGGACTACAATTCTGGTTACATCAGTGATGTCTTGGTTCTCATTTTGTGCTAATCTTTGCAGTCACAGTAACATTCAATTTTTATTTGGTCGGTGTTTTTTAATCCTAGCCGAACTGAGCAGGCAGTGAGCTTGATTTTCGTGTTATCTCTAGGATTTTGCAGTAAATCCACTTGGGCCGTCAGATTATGAT
Source organism: Vachellia pachyceras (assembly GCA_025593235.1). NCBI lineage: Eukaryota > Viridiplantae > Streptophyta > Magnoliopsida > Fabales > Fabaceae > Vachellia > Vachellia pachyceras. The sequence continues at coordinate 4,491 of JANTPZ010138395.1, forward strand.
CTTTTGGTTTCATTTACTGGATTAGCAATTTATATTTGCTAAGTATTGCGGGTAGTCTTTTATTAAATGCTAGTTCTAAATTTTGTATCGTAGGTTTTCCTCAGAATCTAACATAACACGCTATGCGAAGATAGCCCTACAACTACAGAATAAGACAGTCCGGGACGTTGCACTCCGTGTTAGATGGATGAATGTAAGCACTGCAGTACTTTTTATTGCTTCCTTAGGCCATTGGTTATTGTAAATGCTATAAAAATCTATGGTTGCTTTGAGTTCATGAGGACTATTCTCTTTAAACACTTGTATGAGTGATGTCCATGCACCACTTAGATGATTTATCATTTTAGGAAGCAGGATCTGATTTATGACGATCCTCATAACGGAAGAATATGTTAGGCTTGCTGCTGTTGTATGCTTTAAGATACTGATTGTGGGGTTTGACAAGATCTTATCTTCAAAAAAGATATGGCTTCTCTTTCTAATGGGCCTTCTTAAGCCCAGCACCAACTCCCACTCATATCTGAGCTAAGCTCAATTGACTGTGCAAAGGTCTAATGGCAGTGTTATGTTTAATGGGTAATAATTCTCTAAAGGTTTTTTGTATTGTAAAGTTCAGAAGAAAGTGACACAAAAACTATAACTGCGTATGGAGCGACTTTGTTGTTTTTCTTCTTATTCTATATTTTCTCTCATTTTTTAAAATTCTACAGGAAATTTATGAATACAGAATTTCAGAGGATCTTTGCTCTTGTTAATGAACTCTGTAAAGGTTTTTTTTTTTGCCTAGTAGTGGTAGGGCTCTTCCCCCCCCCCCCCCAAATTAGTGGTTTTGTTTTCACCGGTTCTTTTACTATTATGTCTAATGGGTTTTTTGTTGGGCCTTCTGTTATTGTAAATGTTCTTTTCTTTAAAACTAATGCTGATCTTCTAGCCTAACTTGAAGAATATCGAATGTTTGGTGATTGGTTCCTCCATTTTAATGGTGCTAAACACTAGGATTTCTTTTCCGACCCCTTCTTATTACTAAAGAAAAAGATAATGTTTATTGGGTCACAAGGGTATTAGTTTCAAATTCTTGTAACTAATATTAAGCTCATTGCATAGTGCTAGTTTGAGTGTTGTCTTTGAGGTTCTGAGTGACTATCTTGCCTGCCTTTGGATGATTGATAATTTGTTTCTCCAGTAGAATGGTGCTAGACTTGTTGATTTCTTTGCTTACCCTGCTTTTGTATCGATTTATCATTAGGTCATAAACTTTCTTTAGTATTAATATCTAAGTGCTGTAATTAACATTGAGCTCATCACGTTGTGGAACTGGTTTGAGAGCTGTCAGTTTCCCTTTGCACCTTCTATTTATAACCATCAAACCAAAGCAGTCAATAACTCAATGAAACTTGGTGGAGACACCCTTACGATACATCCAGCATAAACATCTGATTATATGCTATCATTTTTTCACGAATTTAGAAGATTCCATTTAAATATGTAATTATCATATATGACAATTTTGGTCTGCTACTTTTGGCAGAAGAAAGAAAGTAGCAAGAGAAGGAAGGATGATTTGACGAGGAAAAGTAAAGATAAAAAGGTACTACTTGCATTTACTGGATATTGTGATTATTAATGTAATAAATTTGGGTTCCCACCTTCTTTTAATCTTGTGAATGTTTGTTTATATCTTCTCCTTAATCCTTCCAAGAACATTGTTGGTTTGTAGAACTTTTTATGAATAATCTCTTTGCTCCATCTTTCTTGCTCGCTTGGGTCATCATGGCACACACATGAAGTCACATATTGTTCACGAGAAATTATCCAGATACACAAGAATGAAGGGAACAAAAAAAAAGCACTGGATGATGCTTTTGACCTTTACTTTTGGGCCCCCAACACTCTACTTTCTGGTACCAAGAGTGTCTTTGGCAGTTGTATGTGCTATGAAGTGGACTACAATCTCAGTTGTGCCAAAATGCTAACAATTCACATAACACTGAAAGGAAAAAGATGTACTTTACAGCATGTCATTACAATAATATATTAACTTTGACCAATATTTATTACATTATTTTGCAAAGCATCCCTAGGTAATTTGTTAGTTTCATGATGAAGCTGAATGTTAACTGAGCTGCCAATACAAATTAATCCCCTTTGTTTCTAACTCTGTGCTCAAGTTCAACAATATTTCATGGTTAGGAATTAGTTGGTTCCCATTATTTTACTGCATCTAAATGTTTTGAATAAAAATGTTGCCCTGTTTTCTCATTAGGGCCTCAGGTTTTCACTTTTTACTGACAGTTTTTCTTTTTAGCATTCCATTTATTTCTCTGAGAATCTGCATCATGATGGTTGCAATCACTACTTTTCTTTTGGAATAGACCAAACATAGTACTTGACTATTTGTAAGTTTTTTCAATTGTTAAATGTGGAAAAATTCAGCATATTGGGCTTCAAGAAATATCTGGAATGAAAATTGATGAACATGAATGGAAGCAACTCGTAGGTTCAATAGTTATATGTATGTTCATGCTTTGTGGAACTTCTGATGTTAAGGAAGTCTCTATTTTTATTTTTAGGAGAGGGTTTCTGATCCATCAACAAAGTCATCTCACTTTGCCACCCGGTCGAATGTTTCTCCATATGCTCCACCAATGATTATGATGGACAATGATGATGGCATTTCCTACAAAGGTCAGGCACCATGCAGTCTGAATCTCATTAGCCTTGGATGTTTGAGGTTTTTCAAACATGACAATAAAAGCTATTTTCTATTGTAGGCATTATTTGCCTTTGAAGGACCTCATGTTGTTGCATTTCTTTATTTTCATTGATTGACTCGTTTTACATCTGAAAGTTTCTTTGGGCTTCTTGCAGCTATTGGAGGTCCCACAGGTGAACTATTGGAGCAAAATGGGCAGGCTTTGAATCAAATATCTGCAAATCTAGCTTCTTTCCAGGTAAGCTGATGCTGTTTTTGGACCTTCTCTGTTTCTACTTTCTGTGCAGAGTAAAATCAGCTTAAATCAGGCTTGTCATTTATGTGTTTGTATCATCAATTGTACGGACATGGACATTAGACAGATAACCACTATAAGTGTCCCAGTCCTATTTCTTCTCCATGTTCTTCTTTTGCACTTATTTCATGCAGGCAAAAATAATATGTTTATTGATTTGATGAGTAAATTGCATGGCGGTTGTAATTAGAACTTGCCCATTTCCCTTTCCTTTATTCTGTTTTTTATATTTTAGTATTGCAGCGGAGAATTGTTAGATTTTAGTATTCCCTTTCATTTATGTGTTTGTATCATCAATTGTACGGACATGGACATTAGACAGATAACCACTATAAGGGTCCCAGTCCTATTTCTTCTCCATGTTCTTCTTTTGCACTTATTTCATGCAGGCAAAAATAATATGTTTATTGATTTGATGAGTAAATTGCATGGCGGTTGTAATTAGAACTTGCCCATTTCCCTTTCCTTTATTCTGTTTTTTATATTTTAGTATTGCAGCGGAGAATTGTTAGATTTTGTATCTGATCAGATGCTTTCAGAAGATTTGAGGTTTTGCTTTGATAACTTCTTGCTTAAACCTTGTTCAGCTTAACTGGAACCGAAACGAAGGAACTGTTGAAGATGCGAACGTCAATTTTGTTTGTTTGGTTTTTAATTTTTCTTGCGCACACTTCACTGACGATGGATTTATTCATTTGACTTGGAGTTGTGAATTATATAATACATGATGAGGTTTCTGTTAGCACATCCCTAGACTGGCAACCATCCGGTTTTTCTATTTTTATGTGAAGTCATTTGACTATTTTCCCTTCATGCTTTCTTGTCTCATATGGCATGGGATTTTAGTCAACAATGGAATCATTTTATTTTTAGGAGGTTGTGAAACTGCTGTAAAGACCTTATCTGATACTGACAAAAGTTAAGCATATGGTGTTGAAAACAAAATGAACTGGGTAAATTATGTGAAAAGAAAATTAAGATATGGGCATGGGAAAGTATATTCCGTAACAGTACCTATTTTGATATGATTTTAGAAACAACACCAATGCATTTTCATGCCAAAAGTCATGCTTTAAAAACTAAAAATTTTAAAACCGCTTTGATTTGGACCTCATAAGGGGATGCCTACAGCGAACGATACACTGGCAGGCTAGGATGTTTCACAACGTAGCTGTTATATTGAAAATTTGATGTTAGGCTGTTGTTTTGTAGTCTTGTTAGTGTCATTTTGAATTGAATTTTTAGGAGCATTATTGGTAGCTCTAAAGCTAATATGATTGCCCCCCTCTTCTCTCCACTTTGTTTCCAGATACAGGAAAACATTAATCTGTTCTGCCAAACAAGAGATAACATTCTTAGAATTATGAACGAGTAAGTTGTTCCACTGTTTCTCTTGCATTTTTCTGTAACAACACTCTTCATTTATTTGAAATTGTATCAGCATTGATTCATCCATTACTCTTTTTTACATTGTGGTATCTGACTGTCAGCAAATCCTTTATTCCCCCGTTTTTTTTCTCTTTTTTATTTTCGTGGCAGTTTGAATGACTTGCCAGAGGTGATGAAGCAAATGCCACCTCTACCCATAAAGGTGAATGAAGAGTTGGCCAACTCCATTCTTCCAAGAACAAACCTCCCAACGCAATCATGATGATGCTCCATGTTCATTCATCTCCTTTCGGGCCTGTCTTTCCAGAATCCAGATTTCTGCTTCCAGGGGGTACTCCAATAATATTCCCACACTCTGTGTGAGGGATGAAGTGTTAACCTAGATTCAAATTAAAACAGGAAGAAGAAACAATCAAATAAGTGTTGAGAATCATGAGGTTGAATTAGCCTTCATTTTTTTCATTGGTTTTCCTGTCCTCGGCTCTCTTAACGGCCTCTATCCATGTATCGTACCAGTAGGGAGTAGTCTTGGTGGTAATCGTCCGTCGAATTTAGGGAATAAGATTTATCAACAGCACTGAGTTTCATTGATGTTCCCAGTTGATTCTGTTAGGACATTTCATTTCATTCGCCATACAAGGAACGGTGGTTATTTATCCTGTGTTTGTGAGTCTAATCAGCCTTGGATGCTGCTGAGTATTCTTCCCCTGTATATGTCATATTTGCACCATATGGAGAATTAATTAATTGTTATTTTCATAATTACTGTGGTCGATTAAAGGTGCACGTAAACATGTGAAATGAGTTAATTAAATTTACCGTGATTCCAGACAATCCGAACAACGTTTACACACTGTGCAGAAGAAATTCAACGGCATGACCGTTAATTAAAATCATTATTCCAACGGATTTTTAAATACACACGTTATTGAAAACAAGAATGGAAGACGAAATTCTATATATTATTGTAATCTTATTAGAGTAGAACATTTATCTACCATCTCTTAAGGAGGGTGATGAATTAATCCCATTTGGAGAATTTTTAAAGTTGAAGATTCAAATTATTCTCCTCCTTTGTACATTGGTAGGGTCTTACATCATCCCACGTTTATCATAATACTAAAACTTTATATTTATGGAACCTACTCAATTAGTAATCTTAACCAACTTAACTAATTAAGATCACTTAGTACATCACCTTCACGAGGTGACAATAGTTGGACTAAGTGTCAACTTCACAGTACAATCAGGGAGCTGAAGGAATTAAACCAGTTACAATATGAACTTTCTTCAACATGTTCTTATCCATATTCATCCTAAGAGAATACTAGAGGAGCATCTTTGTCTCAGCATCGTTCTCCCTGTACATAAAAAATAAGGACCACATGCATTTCAATTCCTTTTATCAAAGTGCTTCTGCGGCATCAAAATAGCCTGTGTTTTGTTTGAACAGCATATATAGCATTTTTGAAATATCCTTGAATTCTGCCTCTGGATTCACTCTCTTAATCTCAGCCCATTGATCTTTGCTTCACAAAATGTATGCTGGAGAAGGCCTATTCACAGCACATCCGTTCTTCTTCTTCTTGTCCTTTTCCTGCTTCCTGTCTCCCAACATAGACAAATTCATGGTGGGTTTGAACTTCCTGAGCTTTTGCAATTTTTTTAAAACTCCATCTGAAGCTTCTCTTGTTCACGGTCACGTTTGTCAAGCGCTTCTTGCCAACAGAAGATTGCTTTGACTTGGAAGGGGTGGCAGAAGCATAATCATGTCCAACAACAGATTTCTTTGACGTTGACCTTTTTGAAGTTTTTTTTAAGAGCTCTTGGCATCCTTTGCAATGGCTGTCTTCTTTATGGGTGTGCCTCTATCTTTGGTTTTACCGACTGAACTCTTCAACTTTTTGGAAGGCTGCTTCTGAGCCTTCCAAAAATGAAGTTCCATACCCATGATGATATCGTGGACCAAGTACGAAGGACGTTTGAACTATTGGACCCATGATTTCTCCACCACTTTTGTCTGATAAAATGGCCACCCCCCCAGAAACATTCATGAACATTGAACTTTCCGAGGATGAAGTAGAAAGAAAAGTGGGAAGGGAGATGAGTAGGTTCACTCTATTGAGTAGCCTTGAAATCAAATTCAAAGATTCGAATCACCCAAAAGAGAAATCAATTAAAGAATCGTTACCAAATTCATCAAGGTCTAACAACATTGTAGCGGAGCATCAATGACGGTCTATGATGACAATGAAACAGTAATGAATCTAGAGAAGGTGAGAGGCAAGAAGGTCATTGAAGTTTCGATCTTGAAGGTCGATCTTCATAGAAGCCTTGAAGGATGACAACAAGGATAGTGCTCTGCCGCTAGGATGAATGACGGTGACTGGGAAGAGATAGTGCAGAACCAAGGAGCAACTAGCGAGCATTAACAACAGTATTCAACCAAAAATGACTAAGAAACAAAACAACGCCGCAATGACTTGTGGATGATGGCTGATCAAGAAACAACAGCATTCAACCAAGAACCATAGGACTGAAACACCATAAATCAAGATGGGATGCCAAATAACATTTGGCCCCAAAAACAACCTGCTCATAATACCATGTAAACATTAGTGATATTAAGAATAGAAGAAGAAATTTTATGCATGATCATAATCCTATTTAGGGTACAACACTTATGTACTCTTTTTTTACGGTGATGAACTAATCCAATTTTGAGGACTTTTAAAGTGAGAGACAAAAGTTATTTCACTTTTATACATTGGTGGGGATTTTACATCCTCACATATTTATTATTTGAGCACATTTTAGTTAAAGGTGGAATAAGAAAAGGATTTAGGCCACCAACAGCAAAAAAGATAAAAGATATAGGGCTTGTTTGTCAAAGCAATTGTAAAAGTCAAATACACGTTCAACATTGTTTTTCCGTAAAACGAGATAAGTTTTTTCACATATATACCTCAACTTGGGTAAAAATACTTTCTACTGCTTTCCCAAACGGGCACATAAATTATGCAGTCATTGTAAGATAAACGATATGATTGTATTGATAGGATTGCTTTAGTAGAGTGAAATAGGAATAAATCAATGTGTGTCGATGCACCAGGGGTTACAAAGTTTTGTGCAGAAGCAGTGTCCATAGTGTGAGGCAAAGTCAAAATAAATAATCTGTCCACGACCTTTGTCGCTCTTCCGTCTTGTCTAAAGGTGGTGAACGTTGGTTTTGTATATATGACCCAAGTTTGGGGGATGTAAAAGACAAATCTGACCTCTTAGAGAACCTCCATATTATGTCTATGCATAGGCCTGCGGATTGGGTTTTGGATATGTTTAGCTTGAGTCAGTTTTGTGGGTATACACTTATTACAATACTAAGACTACGTATTTATAGAACCTACTAATTATTAATCCTAACCAAGTTAACTAATTAAAATCAAATGTTATATCTACGGCATGTTGTTGTGCGTCGCTTTTCCACCTCATTTTGTCCTTTATCTCTATCCACCATTTTTTCTCGATATTGTCAGTTGAATTGCCTTCATTTTATAGCAGCTTAATTGCACGATCCTCTGCATCATATGTAGGAGAAGAGAAAGAAAGAAGAGGGATGTTTGGCCAATATGAATTAGTTTTGTTATTTCCCATTTTGGCGCTATTGATTTTTGGATATGAGCACGCGGAGCTGGGTGAAGGCAACAGACTTAATCGACGAGGGGAGAAGAAACGGATTGTTTTTCTTGTCATTTGCGCTTGTAGGACTGTCCTATCTCATGTCGCGTAAGTTTGACTGTGTATTTTTTAGTACTTAGAAAATATGATTTTTCTTTTTTTGTGCGATTTATTTTGAGTCCATAATGAGCGATTTGGACGTTTATGATATTTTATTTTTATGCGATACTGCAATGCAATCCCTTGCTCCGTCGAAAGTGTGGGTTCCTGTCTTTCGGTTCTTTTAGTCATTTCCAACAAAGCTTGTTTCTTTTCTTTTTCTTTTTTTCTTTTTTGTTCTTGGATGCTTTTGATTCTAACTTGTCTAGTTTGGTATCATAGTGGTCACAGTACGCACAAGCTCCCTTATCTAGGGAACAAAATTTTGTACTTGTTGATTTTGATATTCATTTTGTTTCCAGGTCGTGGTATTTACCCTTTCTCTTTTCATCCCAGTGACAAGCTCATCCGTTTGGGTAAACTTACCAGTTGCTACCTCCCTTGTTATTATTTTCAGCTATTTATAACTGGATTTTGAAATGAAGAGAAAAGCTGTGGCATACAACAGTACACCATGAGCAACCGCAACTCAGTCTTCAAAGAAACCTTTTCAGTCTCTATTACACGTAGATGATTGCCAAGTGTCATGGACAAGTCTAGAGAACCCTAGACTTCTCTAGAATTCTCTTGCATATACTTGTTTATTCTTTATCTTTCTAGAATTCTCCACACAATTCCACACATGTATAAATATCTAGATATTTCTACATAAATATCTAAATATTTTGGAAGAGAGTTCTAGAAGGCAAATGTAAACCGTCGGATCAAATCAATCTCCATCGTCCGTTGAGGAGGTGGAGTAGTATAAATACCCCTAAGGGGTTGAGTTGTAAGAACCAAGCATTTGAGCAATATAAAGCATTCTCCCAAGTTCTCCATCTCTCAAGTTCTCTCTCTAGACTTCCTTAGTTCTCAAAACTAAGCTAAGTCTTTGGAAAGCTTACTAACAAGTTCAGAGTGAGGTTTTGATCAAGTAAATTACTAAGCCCATGACAGTTGGTATCAGAGCCAGGTTCTGCACAAGTTCCAGGTTCGAGGTTTGGGAGAAAAGAGATGGCTTCAACCACAACCGACGTAGCTCCCCAACAAGGTGCTGGAAAGAAGACCAAGGATAAGTCCGCCAAGGAGGCGGCCACTGCATTGGAGGAGAGGGTAGTTTTGGTGGAAACTACCACATCCGGCTTATGGGATAAAGTCGGAGATGTTGTCCAACGCATCGAGGGGTTCGTGTTCAAGGAGGACGAAGAAGAGCCAAGGGCTAAGATGCAGGACGCTCTTCAAGCAGTTGCAAGATGGTGGTCCGAGGAAGTGGAGACCTTCAAGGCCGAGAACACTGCGCTACAGTCACAAGTGGAGGAGCTTGTAACGCAAGTGAAGACTTACATGGCCGAGGTGGCTAATATAGGGGCTAGCCAAGTGCCTTCCTCTTCAAAGTCGAACGTCCCCAAGCCTTCTCACTTTGGTGGAGCAATGAATGCAAGGGAGATTGACAACTTCCTTTGGGGACTTGAGGATTACTTCAGCGCAATGGGCATAACTGAGGAAGCACCCAAGGTAAGCCACGCTCCCCTCTTCCTCAAGTATATTGCTCGTGTAGTGGTGTCGCAGGTATGACGACGTTAAAAGGGAGTCTGAACCGATCCAAACTTGGGACGAGTTCAAGAAAGGCCTCAAGAAGCAGTTCTATCCCGAGGATGCTGAGCATGAGGCTAGAGCTAAATTTCATCGCCTCCAACACAAAGAGGGACACATCTGAGAATATGTCAAGGAGTTCCAAGAGTTACTCTTGGAAATTTCATATATGAGCGAGAAGGATGCCCTCTTTACTTTCTTGGATGGCTTGTGTGGCTGTGCCAAGACGGAACTCAGGAGGTAGGGCGTTCAAGATTTGGCTTCCGCCATTGCCGTTGCGGAATCCTTGGTTGAATACAAGAAGGAACCATCCAAGGGACCGATCAAGAAGAGTAACCACAATGGCAAAGGTGGGGGAGAACGCGATCATGGCCCTAGGAAAGACAAGACGGTTCGCTTCCACGACAAGAGTCCATCAAAGAAGGAAGATGCTCCCCGTAAGATCTCTTGCTTTCTTTGCAACAGTCCACACCGGGTCTACGAGTGCCCAAAGAAGGGAAAGCTCGCTTCCCTCGTTATGGACAATGAGAAGAAGGAAGAGTCCCAACTGACCTCAATGACTTGAATCAGGGCCTTAGAGAAGAAAAGTAATGAGCCTCATCGGGGACGCATGTATGTCTAAGTCCACATCAATAACAAGCCCTTGTCAGCCATGATAGACACTGGAGCAGACTTTGTCTACATGGCCAAGGAAGTGGCAGAAGAGATAGGCCTTCCTTACACTAAAGAGGAAGGTTATGTCAAAGGGGTGAACGCAGGTAGCCTCCCCATCTATGGGGTTGCTCGGGATACTCCCATCCAGATCCAGCAGTGGTAAGGGAAGGCCAATATCATAGTTGCCCCATTGGATAATAAGAAGCTCTATCTTGGGATAGACTTCATCGACAGGGCTAAGATCGTCCTTGAGTCCTACTCAGACTCAATGTACATCAGGGAAGGTAAGCGCTGGCATTATGTTCCAGTCAAGCGACAGTTTGATGAGAAGAACATAATCTCCGCCCTCCAGTTCTCTAAGGGTCTCAAGAGGTAAGAGACCACTTACTTGGCCACCCTGAAGACGGAAGAAGTGGTCAAGGATGCTCCCTTACCAAAGGCAGTTCAAGAAGCACTTGAGGAGTTCAAGGACATTATGCCAGTTGAGCTGCCCAAAACGCTCCCTCCAAAAAGAAAGGTCGACCATGCTATAAAACTGGAGCCAGGAGCTAAACCACCTGCATTTGCTCCATACCGCATGGCACCTCCGGAATTGGAGAAACTGAGGAGACAGTTGAAGGAGCTTCTTGATGCAGGGTACATTCGTCCCTCTAAGTCTTCATATGGTGCGCTGGTACTTTTTCAAAAGAAGCATGATGGTTCCCTTCAACTCTGCATAGACTATCGGACACTAAACAAGATCACCATCAAGAATAAGTATCCCATTCCTCGAATTGATGATCTCTTTGATCAACTCGGAGATGTAAGGTACTTCACTAAGCTTGATTTAAGGAGTGGATACTACCAAGTCCGTATAGCCGAAGGAGACCAGCCAAAGATGGCATGTGTTATACGCTACGGATCATATGAGTTTCTTGTCATGCCCTTTGGCCTCACCAACGCACCAGCCACTTTCTGCACTCTAATGAACAAGGTACTTGCTCCCTACCTCGATCGCTTTGTGGTAGTTTACCTTGATGACATTGTCATATATAGCAAGACCTTGAAGGAGCATGTAGAACACTTAAGACAAGTGTTTTCTACATTAAGGGACAATCAGCTCTACGTCAAGAAGGAAAAGTGTTCCTTCGCCCAAGAAGAGCTGCCTTTCTTGGGACACATAATTGGTAGGGGCAACCTTTGCATGGATCCGGCCAAAGTGCAAGCCATTCTTGAGTGGGAGCCTCCCACCAAGGTCACTGAGCTAAGATCATTTCTTGGCCTGGTGAACTATTATCGCCGGTTCATCAAAAGCTATTCTGCTGATGCTGCTTCACTCACTAATTTGTTGAAGAAAAAGCAAGCATGGAACTGGAGTCCCAAGTGCCAACAGGCCTTTAAAACTTTGAAGAAGGCTGTGACTCAAGAACCAGTACTTGCTCTACCTGACCTCAACAAATCTTTTGAGCTGCACATTGATGCTTCTGACTTTGCCATCGGTGGGGTCTTAATGCAAGAGGGGCACCCCATCGCCTTTGAAATTCGGAAGCTAAATGATACAGAAAAGTGGTACACAGTGCAAGAAAAAGAGATGACCGCGGTGGTTCATTGTCTCCGAACATGGAGACACTACTTACTTGGGAGCAAGTTTGTGATCAAGACAAATAATGTACCTACCAGCTACTTCCAGACTCAGAATAAGCTTACTCCCAAACAAGCACGGTGGTAGGATCTCCTTACCGAATTTGAGTACATCATGGAGTATAAGCCAGGCAAGGCTAACCTAGTAGCTGATGCCAGCATCTGCCGTCCTCAAAGTAATTTAAGGGAGCGCATTAAGGAAGGGCTGAAGCATAATAAGATAGTCCAATCCATCATTAACCTCGTTGAAGAAGGCAAGATTCGAAAGTTTTGGGTCGAGGATGGGATGCTCCTCAAAAGGCCAACGGATCTATGTGCCTTCTCATGACAACCTTCGTAGAGAGGTGTTGAAGGAGTGTCATGATAGCAAGTGGGCCAGCCTTCCGGGACTACATCGCACACTGGTGCTTGTAGGTGATTCCTACTACTGGCCTCAGTTGAAAGAAGATGTCGGGGCATATGTGAAGACTTGTCTTGTATGCCAACAAGACAAGGTGGAACAGACATCCCCTGCTGGATTACTACAGCCTCTCCCTATTCCAGAGCGTCCCTGGGAGAGCATTTCTATGGACTTCATCATGGGCCTCCCCACGAGTGAAGGTTTCAACTGGATTATTGTGGTGGTGGATCGATACTCCAAGTATGCCACCTTTATTCCTGCTCCCAAGGAATGTTTTGCCGATAATCAGTGACCGAGATACTCGCTTCACAGGGAGATTCTGGACGGAGTTGTTTAAGCTCATGGGTTCTGAGCTCAACTTCTCCACAAGTTTTCATCCTCAGACTGATGGGCAGACTGAGAGGGTGAATGCTCTTTTAAAGTTATACTTAAGGCACTATGTGAGTGCCAATCATCGAGATTGGGCAAAGTTGCTCGATGTAGCCCAATTCTCATACAACCTCCAGAGAAGCGAGTCCACCGGGTGAAGTCCATTTGAAGCTGTCATGGGCCAACAACCCTTGAACCCCAGTACAATTGCCACAGGGTATAAAGGCCCCAGTCCTCCCGCATACAAGTTCGTAAAGGATTGGAATGATCAAGCTGACATTGCTCGAGTTTACTTGGAGAAAGCCTCCAAGAAGATGAAGAAGTGGGTCGACAAGAAGAGACATCCAAGGGAGTTTCAATTCGGGGACCTCGTCCTTGTCAAGATGTACTCCCATGCGAGGTTGGAAGGAAGGCACAGGGGTCTCCTCAGGAGATATGAAGGACCTTTCCCCATTCTCAAGAAGATTGGGACACAAGCCTATAAGGTTGAGCTGCCCACCGGAATCAAGTATCACCCAGTCTTCCATGTGAGTTTACTTAAGCCTTATCATGACGATCCCTCAGATCCGGACAGAGGCATCTCATGAAGAGCACCAATGAGCGTCAAAGTTCAACATGACAAGTAGGTTGAAGAGATACTTGCTGATCGAAAGGTGCGACGGTCAAACCAGCCTCTAATTCATGAACTTCTTGTCAAATGGAAAGGACTGCCCGAAAGCGAAGCCAGCTGGGAGCCCATTTCACACTTGTGGCAATTCTGGGACAAGATCCAGGAGTACGAGGTCAAGAAGGCAATGAGGACGTCGCCGGGTTGGGTGGGGGAGGATGTTATGGACAAGTCTAGAGAACCCTAGACTTCTTTAGAATTCTCTTGTATATACTTGTTATTCTTTAGCTTTCTAGAATTCTCCACACAACTCCACACATGTATAAATATCTAGATATTTCTACATAAATATCTAGATATTTTGGAAGAGAGTTCTGGAAGGCAAATGTAAACCGTCGGATCGAATCGATCTCCACCGTCCGTTGAGGAGGTAGAGTAGTATAAATACCCCTAAGAGGTTGAGTTGTAAGCACCAAGCATTTGAGCAATACAAAGCATTCTCCCAAGTTCTCCATCTCTCAAGTTCTCTCTAGACTTCTTTAGTTCTCAAAATTAAGCTAAGTCTTTGAAAGGCTACTAGCAAGTTCAGAGTGAGGTTTTGAGCGAATCTTGCTAGGCCGCACGGTGCTTCATCAAGTAAATTGCTAAACCCATGACACAAGGGAAGACGATCGAAACTGGGAGCGGAAGTGATATGACGGTTGAGAGCTTCATCGAGAGTGACTTGGCGATTTGATCTTAAAACCTTGTCCTTCACTGCCTCCACACAACCCACACAACCGGTCAAAATTAGTGTAATTTAGCGGTCAAAATTAACTTGTTTAAAGGTGGGTGAAATTTTCCATTTGAAACTTCTAGTCCAAAATGCTCTGACAAGATTGGGAAGTTCAATACTTATACATAAAACTTTCAGATTATTTTTACTTTTTACCCGTATTCAAACTATCTCTTTGTACAAAATATTGTGTATTTTGTTGGTTAGATTTTCATCCTTGTATAAAATTAACATTTTCAATCCTTATTTCCTATAGATACGGGAGTGTCACAGGGTTTTCTATGGGGGAATACAAGGGTAACAAAAATCCAATATGATGTAGTGCAAGCTTTGTTCAACATGTGTTAAGTTTCCATTAGTTCTTACAGTCGCTTGCCCAACATGTGTTCAGTTACTCCTCAACCATCTCGTGAAAGTGCCCTTTTTAATTCCTACTTCTAGACACCTGTGATTTTCATTTTTAAAAAAAATTAATTACATTATTTTGCATTGATGCATATGAAGCTAATATATATTTGTTCAAAATAAGCCATATAAATTCTTATTTTAAGAATACTCAGTTTTTTAATTGTGGATGAGTTTAAAAGTTCAGAAATTGTTTTCACCAAGTGAGAATTTCGCCTTTTACATTTTGGACCAAAACTTATTTCTAAAAGACTTCTATTTTGTACCGTATAACCAAACACTATTTTTTGTATAAAGTCTCTAAATAATAAACGATTACTAGTTGCGTTTGATTTCAAGGAACGATAGTACTTAGGGACCACGGCCATGTTGACTTACGCGTGTCAACATCTAACTACTTGTACAACTACAATCTCATGCCCTGCACAAATGATTGACAAACAGATTATCAATGTTTAAAGTTTCAGGTTCCTTTTCACGTACATTGGTCATTAACAAATCCTCAACGCTGAATCACAGGAGTGTTTCACATGAAATTACTGGCAAGCTAAATCAATCAACTGTCATTGCCACCAACAACAACAGCATATACTGATATACATATAAAAAATATCCTAAACATGAAGATATCCCGTTTACGGAAATTTAAAGCAATCCAGAGTCAAAATCAGAAAACATAATCTGGCCGCTGGAGCGGGAATCGGGCCACCGTAACTTCGAAGGGACTTCCTTCTGGGTTTGCCAAGCTGACATAGCCGACAAGGGCAAAAAATAAACCACATTAGACATTACAGTAGCAATTATGTGGTTCTTGCGACTTTTTGAATCAACACCTCAGAAAGTAACATGAAATGGCCAACAAATCACCAAATCAGGAAAAAAAATGATTTCAGCCTTTCAACCCCTCACGTTTCTGAACTAACATTGGAGCCATTAATTACTTCCGCAGATCACATATATAAGGTTCAATGAGGTAAAAGATGATCAAGATAGTGGGTCACGGCAGTCACAACACAACACTGCTGTTGTTAGCAGGAAATGTGGGGTCAATGAGGATAAGGAGATGGCCACTCCCATGTCACTCACTTCACCTTAGTTCCACCATCAGCACTTAAGCCACTTCCATAATTTACGGATTTACTGTTCAGGCTTATAAATAGTTGCTAAAGGTTTAGGTTGGGTGACTCTCATGGGCTATTAGAAGAGGAAAAAAAAAAGATTCTCAATTCCTTTCTAGTAGTGTTCTTCTGATAGTAAGTTAGATTTGTTCATAGTAATTAATAAACATTCATGAATCCAAATCCTACAGATTCAGGTTCACGTATATTAGTCATTAACGAATCCTCAATGCTGAATCACAGGAGTGTTTCACATGAAATTACTGGCAAGCTAAATCAATCAACTGTCATTGCCATCAACAACAGAAACTAACAGAATCAAAAACAAATGAAATACCTGCCAGGGACAAATGTAAAAGAACCTTCAATGGAACCTGATGGTGTCGGTAGGGGTGTGCAGCTCTGGTACACAAATTCCTCATCACCAGGATACAAAAGCGGGAACTGCAACCACCAGATAGAGCTTTAATAGCCTGACCACCATACTAAGAAATCACTTGAAACTGGAAATCATAAACCTTCACAAATTGTGGACAACCAAAATTTGTCAGGTTACACCCTATTCCCCCTCCAAACCCCCTCTGAAAAACAATCTTTTAAGCACCTCATGTCATTCAGATGTGTAATTCATATTGTTTGCTGGGCAGTCATGAGGCTTGGTTTGCCAAAACTAAGCCAGCTATGAAAGAATTTGCTGAAATCAATATTAATTCACCGTAACTGGATTGATATTTGGTCATAGACTAACTCAGTGTCAGAAGCACAAGAACAAGTATGAGCTCAAGGGTATCAAAGGAATGATTTGTTGATACATGTCAAAAAAATATGAAGAGTTTATTCAATCATTAGACACCTAATACATCACAGTATCTCCCTATTTATAATTAAAAAGGAGTCTCTAACTAATTCCCTCATTAATTCGTAACTACCCATAATCAGCGGGTAATAATACTTCCACCCTCAAATTGATCCTCCTCCTAAAGGATTGGGACAAATTCAAATTTTCGAATTCAAGATAACAAACCTAAAATTCTGAAAGTAGTCAGAAAAATTAGATCATCTACTGCATCGAATGCATAGTTTTCAAGTGGAGTTTTGTATGCATGTTTTCTTGAATCTTGGATTTCTCCACAATTCTTTTGCCACTTCCTTCTCCATCTTTCTCTTCTTGCTTCTTCAGCCAATACAACACGGGAATAGCCAAGGTGCTTGGATTGAAGCGTTGAATTGCTTCTTGAATCTCTAAAGTCCTCTTATAAAGACCCTGATTTTTGTAGATTCTGGTAGATGCATTGTTAGAAGTTCTTCGAACTCTTCCACCAATCTTCTTCAAATGTTTCTTGTTTCAATTTCACCATCTCTGTCATAGCTTTCAGAGTCATGTTTTCAACAATGGTGCAACGATGCTAGAAAACTTTCTTTGACGCCAAATGATACTTGAAAAATGTAAAGATTTTATTCAATCATTAGACACCTAACCACCCCTAATACCAGGTAAAAAGGCTCTTACTACTACTTATATTTTTTACTACAAGAGCCAGTTGACTTTTCGCAGTGATCACCAAAAGTTAAATAAATCACTTAATTATAACATACATTCTGAAATATTTATATATATCGTGAAATTACATATCATTTTATGATTAAGGAAAATTAGTCTGAAAAAAAAAATAGATAGATTAATTAATTTGCTTCCTTAATCTCTTAGAAAAAAGCCAAATATCTCTTATATTAAGGAACAAATGTAATATTTCGATTAAAATGTACATAATGAAATCTCATTAATTTACGTTTCCCCAAGTCATAATCTAGGACCTTAAAACATTGGTTTGCCATGGATTGTGTGTGTGCATGAAAATGTACGTATATGTACATAAATATATATAGTTGGATCAACTCAAGTAACATTGACATTTTCTATTATTCTCCCATCATCTGTACTACCTGAAGATTTTGGACCACAATCACTACACAAATTTCAAGAAAAGGATACACCCTCCAACATTTTCTTTTGAAATTTAAAATTACGCACATGCCTTTTTAGCTAATAATAGGTAAACTGAAACTGATTAAATGGCAGCATCAAAATCTTCTGAAGAAGCATTTCAACACATGGAAGCCATGCAATAAGCATCTAGTAAAAAAGACCGTACAGAGGAATATTTATGAAAATGGGTTGGAACAAATCATCTACTTGCAAGTCATAAAAGGGCCAGCTTAGTTCAGCTAGAAGCTTTATTTTATTCTTTTTTTTTTTTTTTTTGCCAAAGCTCAGCTTTAATTGGATCACTCAATTACTAAGTTCCAGAATGAGAAATTCTATATAAAGTTTACAGTAGTGATTTGTAACCGCAATATTCTAAGACAGAATTGAATCCCAAAAGATTGAAACTTCAAGTTTAAAATGGACAAAATAACATCAACATGTGAATAACAGGTTCCGACCCAACAGCTAAATGTTTATCAGTTAAGTTGCAGCCACATACTGTTTAATATATGAATATGAAATGTGTGGAATCCAAAGTAGGTCATATTACCAAGTTATATGTAATAGCCAATTGACAGACAACAAAATAGTTAATATCTATTATGAAATTTCATGAAAAACGACAAAATTATAAACAATGATCAATGATGTGTTCCAATGATAGAGCACGTCTTTTAATAAAAATGCACGTTCATGAAAGGAAAAAAATTCATTATCATAACTAAAGACACCCAAAAAAAAATGGAAACAGAAGAAATAGAACTTATACCTCTCCTATAACAGCTTCCCCATTAACATCAGATACTATGATATCATTGGCACGGATAAGCCAGTGCCTTTGGTGGAGCTGGCAAGAGTTGAAGAACATTCCATTGATGATGCATCCCTGGGGTTGAAGGGACATGTGGATTGAATAGGAAAATAAGAATTTCTCATGATCATCTAGCAGATCAGCCAACTCGGGTATGAAAACCGCAGATGCTCGAACCTCAATAAAATAAGCAATAATTATAAGTTTCTTGAGGAATTAATCAAATAAATTAAAACAAACAAGTGAAAATATATACATTATATTAGTCAACAAGCTTACTAAACCGCATGTTACATATGCTTATCAATAATGAAATGCAGAAATTTTTTTTTGAATAAAAGGTTATCTTGATTCTTGCCTGATGCTGCAACCACAAGAGCATAATTATAAATACTAAATCACTTTATTTTTAATAAACCCAATGAATCAAAGTCTCAAAATTGCTGTGCCCCATGATTTTCACTTCAATTACTATTCCTGTAGCATCTCATCTCTTGGAGTAAATGTGTCAGGAAAAAATATAATACAAAAATAGGTGGTAAATTGACTCTGAATTCCTTGGTAACAAGACACAAGATATAGACTTATCCAGTCCATACAAACATATGAAAGACAAAAGTGAGACTTCAAGCGGCAAAGCTAGTTACAGTTCAATGGTTACATGTTGCGAATAAAAAGGAACCCTTTCATGTATAACTATGCCAAATGTTTTGATGTACAGAAAAACACCTCTCCTCCTAACCTTGCCTTAAGTTTACACAAGCAAAGCAAGAGGGGGCAAGAAAATGTACGTATGTAATGCAAATTGCAAAACATGAGAAATTTTAGAAACTAAATCAGCTTTTTTTTTTTGCCAACAAAACTAAGTCAACATTGAATTTGTAACGTTGTACATATCAAAAGGGAAAGTGACAAATAAAAACATTACTTGAAAAATTCACAAGCGAAAAGAACTAATTGATGTGAAAGTTATGCAACATATTTGATTTGAGCAGGCCTCTCTATCTCAATTTGACTTAGCAAACAGCATCAGCCACAATTTTTGTAAAATTATTTTCCATGCAAACATAAAAAAAGAATAAAGAAACAAAAACGGGAGGGGAAAGTATAATCCTACCTCCACGCCATTAGTTATAGCTGTTGAACAAAGAGGGGATTCTTCAGGGAAAAGACTAATGCTTCTACCATGTCCTTCTTCACGAAGTTTAATAACCCCATTTTGTAATCGGTGACCATGCTCTTCTAACCACAGTAGCATGGCATCCTGTTGTTGATCACCATTCAACCTATGAGCTAAACTAATCAGATCATGTGGTACACAAGGAATCATTTCTCCATCAGTGGCAAGATTCCTGGTTCCAACATATAGTTGACCATTGTTGCAGTTGAGGAAAAAAAGCTTTTCACTGTTTGTGGAAGAAGCAGCCATGACAATATACTTAGATCTTCTTGAAAAACCCAAGTGTCGTATGATTTGCTGAGTTTCTAGAATCACCTGACTTAAAGGTAAAAGATACACATTTACCAGATGATTATAGAAAGAGTAGCCACCAATTAGGCCCAAAGAACTGCCAGGAGTACTATTAGCCAAATGTTCACTGGTAAATTCTTGCCCATTTTGAAAGCGATAAAGTATTCTTGTAGGAAGAGGTAATTTCACTTTTAAAGCAACCTCCAGTTCTTGAATCTCATCTTCTGATGCACCTTTACAAAGTGTTGCCTCAGCTTCTGGAAAGTTACTGGTCAGCCAAGTCTTTATTCTGTCCCAGCACCTTTTCACACGTTTCACAAGAGGCCAAGGATACATTAGGAAAGCTTCTCGCCAAATTTGGTACGTTACCTACACACACAAATATTGTCTGAATCCTAGCTCCACCAAGAATCCACAAGACAAGTTCACCAAAAAAAAAAATCAACAGGATATATTTAAAAAATCAATAGTAAACATTATGATTCATAGGAGTTGAATAGCTAATTAATGTAGTTGTTTTAACATACATGGTCTTTGGTATTCCCTGTGTAATTATCACACTTTGGTATTTCTTGTGTGTATACACATGTTGAAAATGCTTGCCTACAACCACGTGTTAGGTTAGATGAATGATCAGTTAGGACTATATATTCTGTGAATTTGAAATTGAAATGATCATTATGATAATGCACCATCTCATTTTTCTGCTTGACTTGTTAGCAGAGCTTTCTAGGATAATGCCATGCCTTCCTAAAATCCACTGCTCCAATAACTCATCTTCTACTCAGTAAAATTACTCTGACCAAACCCCCAAAACAAGCCCTCTGTTGAACACCATCTCAATATATAGAGGCTCCTCTTCGGCAATTGGTTCATTCAGTCAAGCACTTGCAGCAAAGCTAGATGGGCTGAATTATCTACACTAGCAGTCCTTATTACTTCCTCTTCTTCATGCAAATAACCTTGAAGGTTATATTACTAATTAAATTCCATGCTGACCAGCGACACGTCCTGAAGATGTAGACAGGACGCTAAAATCAGCATTTAAGGAATGACATATGACAAACCAACTTCTTATCAGCTGGCTCTTGAATGCAATGCCCACAGAAATCTCAGCACAGATGACCCATTGCAAGCCAATATAGAGTGATCAAATGCACTCAAATTTTTCAAGTTCAGATGTTTATTCTAAATCTTCAGCTGCTCCTGATTCTTCCGCTTCTAGAAGTCAAGATGCTTCATATGCTAATTCTCAACCCAATGATGAAATTCCTCAACAACCAGTTCCCAGACATCCTATGGTTACCAACAGCCATAATGGTATCCTAAAGTTAATGGCTCCCTTTCATGGTCTGAGAACAGGTTTCTTGCCCTTTTGGCTTCTGATTTGGCATCGATTCAGTCATTATCAGCCAAAATAAGAGTGCTCATCAAATGAGCACCACTTCAACAGCATTGGAGCAAAAAAATAAGCTGCTAATCTGGGATCCGTGCTCTTACTAAACACATAGAACTTGATATTCACAATGAAAGAGATCAAGTACAGAGCAAACAACTAGTTATTCTGAAAGTTTCATCTTCAGAACAATTGGCAAACTCATTTACCAAACCTTTAGCTCATAGAATGTTCTGCTCTTTACACAGCAAAGCAAACTGGGAACGTGACAAGAACCTTCTAGTTTGAGGGGGAGAGTTAAGACTAAAGTCATATAACTAATTAACATAGATATTTGAATTAGATGTGATCTTTGGTATTCCCAATGCATAATTATCACTCTTTGGTAATCCATGTGTGTATTTAAAGGTATTAAAAATGCTTGCCTAGGACTGTGTTCTCTTTAGACAGGCTGCGTGAACGGGTATATATTATGTGAACTGGCAATTGTAATTATCATCATAATAGGACAATATGTCATTTTTTTCTAAAAATATTGGCCATGTGTGCCTAGCATTTAAGTCTATCGCAACTGAGTATCCATTCACATTCTTATTTTTCTATTTGAAAAATAGATATCCAATGAGAAAATATCAGAATGAAAAATCAGATGTTGAATTGGAAATCAAGACAGCAGCCAAGGAGGTTGTGTTTGGGGTTTGAGTTCTAGTGGCTTTAGAAGCAGGCTATTGGCAGATGAATAAAGTTGGATGTGGTCAGGACTGAGGAATTAAATAATGAGGCAATAGAGTGCACGCACGCACCCTTTTATATCTTGACCAAGTCAGACAGGTGATGTTGAGAGCTTCCTAACCAATTCCGCATCCTAGGGCAGAGCAAGACTAACTAGCATGGCCTCACGCCAGAAGATGCAAGAACATAAAATTTGATGGATCTAATAAGCAAAATTGACCGAGGGCCCAACAGCTTGGTCTTTATTAAACAATAAAGACGACAACCACAGTATGAAGTTGGATGAGTAGAAAGAAAATTTCCAATAAATTCGGTTTGGATTGACAAGATTTTCATGTCGAACCCCGACGATGTCGTAAGAACATGAGATACTGAAGAACAATTTTTTTTTTATCGGTAATGAATAAATGGTGAAATGTAATAAGCACAGAACAATGAAGTCATATCGCTTTTAATGAAGGGTCACCTTGAACGAAGGGACGGGATTTCCCAGAATATCTACAGCGTTGGTGACGCACAGATCCTGGGAGCAAACTTTGTACCATAGAGAGTCATCGGAAGCCGAAGACCTAAACCTCTTGCTCACACAAGCAACTCTGGCAATGTCTTCAGGGCCTAGCTTGGTAAGGATCATTTGCAGCGCTAAATCACCCACCGACTCCAAACCCATCTCTCCCCCTAGAGAGAATGCTCTCTGATTGGGTTCCGCTCGCGTTTGCAGCAACATCCGGTGAGGTGTTCCAATCCCCAATGACTTCCCGTGATCCTATCTATTGTCATCATTTTCTGCTGTGTTTTACTTTATCCTAGTTGATGGCCCAAGAGCCCTTGATTGTAAGATTATAAATTATCTATATTATTATTTTTAAATTAATTTGTGTTATTTTAAATTTTTGTATAATATAATGATATAAATAAATATATTTTGGGAGAATGATAGGAAAATACTCATTGAATTTCCCAATCCCCATTTGATGCCATGAATAATGGAAAGACATGTGTGTACCTGTCAGCAAATGGGTTTTGCAAATTTATGTAAAAAGATGAAATTGCCATTTAAGTAATATAAGTTTAGAAACAACGTGAGACAACAACATGATATTCAAAGAAGGTGATGAAACTTGCAGTGTACTTCATTGAAGCTAGAAAGCGGGAAGAGAAAGTAAGTTTAAATAATTTTTCACACAAAAATTCTTCTCGTACTCCTCTAACTATGATTGTGTTGTTGTCATTATGGATTTTGATTGAGTTTGGTTATGGGTAAATGGGTTTGAAGGTGATGACCTGGTAAGCATTGAACCTTGTGTAAAATGGACGACCTTCATCTTGGTATGTTGGCTTTTATTCTTTTATGTGCATTATGAGGTGTGAATTACATATGGATTGAGTGGTGTCTGATAGGTTTATAATGAGTAATAGGTGATTGATGAAGGGGATTGAATCACCCAGAATTGTTTATTACAAAATTTCCTACTTCCAGAGGGTATGTATTTAATCTTTTTATAATTAATTTGTCCAAAAGATGTATCCATTCATTAGAATGCAAGCGTAATACATGTTACTATCGATAAAGCCTCTTTCAAGTAAATATTGGTAATTAAGGATAGTTTGGGTATGACAGATCATGTTGAGAGAAAATGGGAGGAAGAATATTAGGGTTGATAACGTAGGTAGGTGTATGTGTGAGATAGAACAAGAAGGGCGTGTGAGATAGAACAAGAAGGTCGTGTGAGATGTATAATCAATAGCATAATTGTAGTTGTTAAAATATAAATTGAAGTTGTCAATGGAGAAAGTATGTATGTTATGCTTATTATATAAAGTGAGGAAAAATTATTGATGGGTAACTAACATGTTGATGAATTTTTTGCAAGTTAGCATGCAAGATGACATTTAATATAGGTATAACTCCTTCAAAAGTACTTGTATGCCTTTTCATATAGGTAGGAAGTTTGTACATAATGTTGATTGTAAGGTAACTATAATGGTGGGTGTGAGGGTAACATTGATAAAGGAATGGATGTAGATGCAAGATTTGAATGCAATGATAAGAGAGTGATTTGGTATATATGGAAATAGTTATTTTATGAAATATACTGTGAGTTTTGATGATAGTACATTTGAATATCTCATTTATGATAGTGATGTTGATAACCTGTTTGAATATAATGGCAGCAGTGCACATGTTTACATAGCATGACATGTCAAGGTCATGCTAACGAACTGGAAGAAATGGATGATACATACATGTAAGTGATAATTTGTATTGTTACAGAAGTTGTCAATGGATATATTGATATTGTTAATGCCTTAACAGAACTTGTTATCATGCAAGCATGATTGATCACTTCTTAGGATTTCTAGAACATTTAAAGAAAAGATGTATAATAGGTCAATGATTCCAATTGTTACAATCGATATGCCAAATCCTGACAACTATTGTTTGGACAATATAGTTGCTCAACCATTCTTATCACCACCTTAGGCTTATCAACCACCAGGAAGGCCAAGAACTAAAAGGCTAGAATCCCAATTTCAAAATAAGAAGATGTACCAGTGTAGTTCATGCCATCAAGTTGGACAAACAAAAAATGAACACGCCAAAATCCAAATTCACCTAATAACTTTTTAGGTGAATTTTTTGTTGTTGTAAGTAATATGTTCTTGTTGCTGGCAATGACAAAAAAATATTATGTGAAGGTGGAATCTTAATATTTACTGGTCATTTTGAAAATGTGTTAGTTGTTGTTATGTGGATATTGATGTATTGTTCGTGTCATTAATGAAGTTGTCAATTTTATTGATAGTGCTGTTAATACTGCTAATTAATATTTGTGGTATATAGTTTATTCTTATGTAAGTGTAATATACATTATTTTAGCTAGCAATTGCAATCAAACAATACTTGAAGGTGGAATGTTAATGTGCTATCGTCCATTGCAAATATGTAATTTCTGGTTGTCATATGGACATGTTGTGAGAAGGATAATGCAAGTTGTCAGTACGTTTATCGGAGTTGTCAATACCTTATGCAAAGTTGTCAACGGAGGAGGTTCGCTCTAGCCAACTTTCATCATGCCACAATTGAAAAGTTGTTAATGGCATGAGAACACTTATCAACCCCTTTGCAAAAGTTGTTGATACACTATGAACACTTATCTTACATAAATTGTCATTATTTATGTTATAGTTGTAAACACCCTATTGGTAGTTGTCAACAAATGAAACAGAGCGACAGGGTAAGATCAGTTCATGAGTTGTCAATCACCTAAGAAAAGTTGTCAACATTATAGAAAAAGTTTCCAGTAAGCTACAAAACTTGTCAGTACGTTGCTGAATGGGAAGATATGGGCTCGATGAGGTACATGTTGTGAGAAGAACAAAATAAGTTGTTATCACTTATGTTAGAATTATCAATACCTTATTGGTTGTTGTCAACAAACGAAACAGAGCAACGGGGGCATATCAATTCAAGGGTTGTCAATCGTTTAAGAGAAGTTGTCAATAAGCTATGAACACTTGCCAGTATGTTAGTAACATTTGTGATAAGTTAAGAAACTCAAAAAATCAACATAAACACCATGTTGAAAAGAGTAATCGTTCAGCTCCAATATTACATAACTTGTCATTCAATTTGAAAGACTTATTAACACTCTACAGCACATTATCCTTTACATAACAAGTACAATAAGGAAATAATTGTAAAGACTTGAGGAAAGGAAACAAAAGAAGACTTTCCTGCAAAAGAAGAGCTAGTTGAAGAGGAGGTTTCAGCACACGAACCTCAACTACAACAAGAATCAATAACAATTGACAAGCCAAAACGAACAATAAGAAAGCCTAATCGCTCAATGGATATGGTGGCATGTGCAACCTCAATTGCACTAATGACATTCCTTTAACTTATCAAAGGGATATCTAAAGTTCAAAATAGGACAGGTGGAGGAATGCCATGAATGAAGAAATGCAGTCCCTTCATCAGAATGGTACATGGAGATTGGCCAAACTCCATAAGGATAATAAAGCAGTTGGTTGCAAATGGGTATATGCTAAGAAAGAAGGATTTCCTAACCACGGAGATGTACACTACAAAGCATGATTGGTAGCTAAAGGCTATGCTCAAAAGGAGGGAATTGATTATAATGAGGTATTTCTCTAGCTGTTAAACATTCCTCTATCAAAATTTTGTTGGCTTTAGTAACATAGTCAGATTTGGAACTAGTTAATATGGATGTTAAAACTGCATTTCTAAATGGAGACTTGGAAGAGGAAATCTACATGACTCAGCTAGAAGGATTGAAAGTTGCTGGAAAGGAAAATATGGTGTGTAAACTTGAAAAATCGTTATACGGATTGAAACAGTCTTTGAGATAATGATATAAATGATTTGACAAGTTTATGATGTGGCATAAGTATAGGAGAAGCAGATATGATCATTGTGTTTATTTGCGTAAGCTTGGAGATGGATCCTTTATATATCTCCATTTGTATGTTGATGATATGTTGATAGCTTCAAAGAATCAAGCAGAAATTGAGAAACTGAAGATTCAACTAAAAAAGGAATTTGAAATGAAAGATTTAGAAAAGACAGAAAATTCTTGGCATAGAGATAACAAGAGATGGGCAATCAAAGAAGCTATTTGTATCTCAAAGGGAATATTTGAAGAAGGTACTAGATCGGTTTGGTATGAATGAGAAAATAAAACCAATTAGTGCTCCACTTGCTCCTCATTTTAAGCATAGTGCTGATATGTCATCAAAGGATGAAGATGAACGAGAATATAAGTCAAGAGTACCATATGCAAATGTTGTTGATAGCTTGATGTATGCAATGGTTTTTATGAGACATGATATTTCACAAGCTATTGGAGTTGTGAGTAGGTATATGCATGATCTAGGAAAGGAACATTGGCAAGATGTGAAATAGATTATACAGTATATACATAATGTTGTAGATGTTGGTTTGTTCTTTGAGCAGGAAGATGGTCGAGGTTTAGTTGGGTATTGTGACTCAAATTTTGCAGGTGATTTGGAAAGATGAAGATAAACTATTGGTTATGTGTTTGCTTTTGCAAAAGCATTTGTTAGTCGGAAGTCTACTTTACAATCAACAGTCACTTTTTCCATCACGGAGGTAGAGTACATGGCAATTACAGAGGCAGTGAAGGAGCCAATTTGGCTTCAAGGATTGCTTAAAGAACTTGTGATAATCAAAGTATTTTGTGATAATCAAAATGCTATTCAATTAGTAAAAAACCAAAAATATATCATGCGAGGATGAAGCATATTGACGACCGTTATCACTTTGTACAAGAAATAATAGAAGAATGTGGAGCTATAATACAGAAGATACGAACAAATGATAATCATGCTTATATGTTAACAAAAGTGGTTACTCCTACTAAATTTCAACATTGTTTGGACCTGATCAACATTGTTGAAAGTTGGTAAAAAAAATTGAAAATGGGAATTTTTCCTAAGGTGGAGATTTGTTGAAATTAGTGGGAAAAGTCCCACATCGTTTGTACCATTTGTGAGGAAATGAAATTTTGTATATAAATAGATTGCTTCCCCTCCCCTTAAATTTATCCTTGAAAAGCAATTCTATTCCTTGTAAGGCAATTATTATATTTTGTCTTTCTATTGTATTGTGTATTATTACCTATGTGATTTATTTGAGTAGTAATACACATTTGAGTGTTCCTTTGATTGTTATTTTGCCTATTAGATAGTAGTTGTAACTTATTATATTATTAAATTACTTCTAGAAATTTATTTTCTAGTATTGTGATTTTTTAGTATAATCGGTTGCACTCTATAAATTAGGCTTTCGCAACACATGGAACTATGGAAGAACAATACAATAAATTATTTGTTGGGGGTGATACTGATCTTCAAGTTTCAAAACAGAAATATGTTTGACTGGTATGTCACATGAAAATTCTTTATATCAAAAGGCATTTTTCTATGTGGACATGTGAAAGAGTAATTGGCACCTAAAGTTTAATAGTAATATACTCTATTTTTTTAATAATAAGGAAAGCTTAAAACAAAACCAAGGTATGCAACTAGAAACCAGTAATCAGTCATGCATCCAGTTTGATTTAGAATCCTGAATTGGTAATCAGTTAAACCTGTTAAGCCAGTATAAAATGTTGGCTTAAGTGGTTTACTCGATTTACTAATTATTTTTAAAAAATGTACAAAATGACATATTTTACTATTGTTCTAGAAAAAAAATTAAAATTGAAAAACACTAATAAGAAAAGAGTGGGTGCCCTACTAGAGGTGGAAAAATGGGTTGGGTCCGCGGGCCCAACCTGCCAACCCGCCTCTACATGGCAGTTTAGAGCTCGCAAAAGCCAGCCCGTCAGGGTGGCGGGCTGATTCCAGGCTGCCACCCTTAACCCGTGGGTTAGCGGGCCAACTCGTCTAACCCGCTTTTATTAAAGAAAAATATATCTAATTTATATTTTTTATTTTTTTCATCCCAATATTTCTTACATAATGTAATTATGCAATTTTATAGGAAAAACTAGATAAAAAATAAATTTATTTTTTTAAAAATATATATTTTTGACGGGTTGGTAGGTTGGCTCGCCAACCCGCTATGGCGTGCTTGGGCTGCATATACAGTGGTGGGTAGCCAGCTCGCATTACCACCCCTAGTGCCCTACTCCCTATTTTTCATAATGTTATTGTATTTTGTGATTGTTGCAATCAAACTATTGTGTTTTCTTTTATATTGCTATTAGATTTTGTTAACATTATTATATACTTTGTTATTTTTAATTAAACATTTATTTTAGCATGATAAGCTTAAATCCGAGTTAGCCTTAGTTTGACCCACTAGCATTTGAATTACTACTTTAATCGGCTCATTAGTCGATCAGGCTTTTAGTACCTTCAACAAAACAAAACTTTAACTACAGATGCGATACTCATACTCTACATTTTATCGAAATATTTTACCTGATACCTTTTTTGTTAGTTTTTTTACATGGGGTGTCTCAGAAATAATTTAAATTTCCTCTTGAACAAGTGAAATAGTTATTGTGCTTGTTTGGCAAAGCGTTGCTTAAACCCATAAGCACGTTCAACAATGTTTTTCCGCAAAACGAGACAATCTCCTCCACATATTTACCTCGACTTGTGTGAATAAGCCCATAAGTACTTCTCCACCGCTTTGCCAAATAGACCCACTCAATATGTCACCTTTAATTTTTGTAAAAAAAAATGCTTTAGTTTTTGTTTCAACGTGGCACGGAATACCTTCAAAATTGCTACTAGCTTTTAATTACGGTAAAATAAATAGCGAGGGTCAGGTGAGAAAATGGAGTCGAGAATTGTAGCCTTCAACAGGGGTAAATGTAGTTTAATTCATTTGCATTTGGGCGGTATGATGGGCATTGCAATAATGAGGAATATTTGTCAATACTGAAACAAGTTTTTGTGCAGTCAAGGTCGATTGCTACAGGAACTACATTCTTGGAAGAACAATGAAAGAACAAACCCTTGGCACGGGTCGAAGAAACAGATGCTCCATAAGCACGAGTTGACCTCCCAAAGCGAATCCCACGCGAGCATGCATTCATGCACAGCCTACACGTCCATGAATAGAATCGTTATGCTTTTATTTTGGTTCCAATTTGACCCATGACAGCTTAGATCTGTTTATCAAACAGAATCAATTAAAAAAGTATTTTCATACAAATTGAGAGAAAACTGATTTCATACTTACCCCACATTTCGCAGAATCACTTAAAAAAATTAATCCAAACAAAACCAAGTGATAATTATACAAACCCACTTCCTAAGTTTGAGCTATTGTTGGAGTGAAAAAGCAGGAAACTTTTTTGTTTGTGAGACTAATAATCATGTTCCAGGAACGCCGAACTAGATGAACTCCTAGACACGTAATTGTTAGATTTGCATGCCATATAACTCATTAAAAAACAATGGGAAGGGAAGGGCAATCACAGATGGATTCCTGAAGGACGACGAGTCCATATTCTACTAGTTTTCAGTGGGATGAGGCATTATCCTAAATTAAAGCAAGCAACAATTTTATCAACCATGTACCTTCCGTGAGATGAGGCAGCTTCAATGTCAGGCATTAAAAAAAAAAAGCAAGTGATTCATGTAGATCAGTTACAAATTGCGATTTTCGTGAATTTTAAGACGTCAAGTGGATTAATCGCTTCAGGCTGTTG
Organism: Vachellia pachyceras; assembly: GCA_025593235.1. Classification (NCBI taxonomy): domain Eukaryota; kingdom Viridiplantae; phylum Streptophyta; class Magnoliopsida; order Fabales; family Fabaceae; genus Vachellia; species Vachellia pachyceras. The sequence goes on from JANTPZ010138395.1 coordinate 34,852, forward strand.
GAGCAGGACATTAGAATTGGTATACATTAATACTCAATCAACGGGCACATAATCAAACTTATCTTCTAAATTAAACAAGCTGATCAACTCAACGAGTAGTAATCATGCTAAAAGGGCCACAAGTTTTTTCCTTGTATCCTCTGCACTACATGACTCATCACTGTTTATGTTGGTCAACTGATAGTTTCAACACGAAGAACAAGGAATTTTATCAAAGCGCTTTTGCCTAGTTCTGTCCATGATCGTTCAAAGTCATTTGACATCACCGCCAAATATCCAAGTTTCGCCTGTATTCAATAATAGCTAGTGGATTTTTCACATAGGCTAGCATCGCCAACACATGGAACTGCAATTTTACGCATATACCGATTCTAACGAACGCCATCATGGTTGATACGACATTCATATAAATGTATGCACCTAAAGGTTGCAATCCATGTGAAAATCCGTTGGTGCAGAAGAATAGAAGGTCCCGGGCAAAATGCTTCTAATCTTTCCAGATGTCATTTGGTTTTTCACAAGTAGATTCGTTTAATAATTGCAGCAACAAAACTCCGATCACATGGATATTTTCGAATTAACCAGAAGAATTATTAAAGTTTCTAAATAAGTATTCCCGCACGTAATCAAGAACAAAATAAACGGGGTCCGAGTTGTTTTGAAGGGCGTCAGGTGGAAGTTCAGACTAATAAGCTAAAAGCTACTCCTCACTCCACTTCATGGACTGATTAGGATAAATTCACGGGCAGTTATGATTTTAGTTGGGAACCTATCATTAGAAAGTACCTCACCGCAGTCATGTTTGTATGATTAAATCTTTTCAAGCCCCAAAGCAGAATTTTTATCTTGCAAAAAAAAAAAAGACCTCTCTATTAGAGCAGTACCGAGAAATAAGGAGAATAAGTGGACAGTCAAGATTGGTAATTTGGCATCGATTTCTGAAAATGTGAATAGCTGATTAGGAGATGGTAATAAATAATGGTAACTCTAATTTTACAATTCGATCAGCAGTCATTTCTAATTTTATCTTTAAAATCACAGTGAAGATCTTTACATAATTCAAGTTACATCTCATATTGAAATAAAGAAGAGAATTAATAGGAATTCTCATCTCTAAAATCTAGATTCAAGGGTCAAGTCAACAAAACGACAAAATTCTATATTCAAGGGAAAATGCTAAGGAAAAAGGCTACAAAGCCTAGAGCTAAGCAATTATGGGATACATGACTGATGAGAAGTGATACGATGCAAAAAAGCAGAGTTCAAGATTCAAGATGCTTCATTTATGGTATAGTGGGATGACACTAAATCTACGAGCATATCCCCCCACCAACAAAGATATGCTTTAACAATAAAAAGTAAAAACACACAAATAGAAACCTCCTGGCGCATAAATTATAGAAAGGCAGCAAATCAAAACTATGTACAACGTAATTTAGTGGCTAGCAGAAGTTAACCAATAAAAAATAAGATAGATATCATAAGGAACTAATGATAGATCAGAATATAAGCAAAATTACAGTCTACTCCACGATCTATTCACTAAATTCCATCGGAACCATGGCAGCAGAATCTATGCCCCACACCATAAGCCTGATACCTAGTTATATATATGCACACTCCTCCCATCCTAAATGCAAGACCTAGTTTGGAGAAGTAAATATCTACATACATACAAATTTATATGAAAACTAAGCCAACCATGAAACAGTTTTACCAAGAAAAAAACAAAAAAATAAATAAATGTTCTGATTGGTTCCAGAGATGGCAACTCAGTAACCTAAGTCCAGCAGAGAATCATTCTAGCTATCAAGAATGAACTCATTGCAATACGCAAAGTCAGATACTCTCAACCTAGAAAAATAGGGAAGTGGGCATACTTCCCATGTGACTAGATAGTTTTCATTTTTCAACACCAGGTTCAGAATACACGAAGGTTTTGGCTAACATTTGAAGCAAGGCCAAGCAGGATGTCCAACTTTTGTTTACCAAAATCAGTTCAAGTACAACATCAAGCAAATCAATTGTTCCAGAACCCAGTAGTTCCACAGGATGAAGAAGCCGTCCTGATCATAATCTATCTAAGAAGTCAAGACTTGTTAACATGAAATTTCCCTTCAAATGCCCTTAGCAAACCAAGTAATCTTTTTCTGAGGACGCCCCTACAATAATTCCTGACAAATAGACATTTGCCTTCCTGTTCTTCCTGTTTTCGCATATTTAAAGTTTAAATTCTAAAATATCCATTCTAAAGATTTCAGACTCGGATCTCAGTAATAGTTTGGGCTACTATTTGCAACATGGCTATGCAGAATGTCAAAAGCTAAATATGGGGTACTTGTATGGTAAAGAATAATTTACACAAACAGAAATATGATAAAATAACAATTAATGGAAGATGATTACTCACAAAAATTCTCATTGTTGATTTCCAGCCCCACGCCCTCCTTGGGTTTGCTGCTGCTGTATTTGGAGGAGAAGACTGGCAGCAAACTGTAGTGTTGAC
>JANTPZ010138398.1:0-22406 GCA_025593235.1 Vachellia pachyceras
TAACCAGCCATTATAGCCATCATTACACCTTTTCATCATCCAATTAGAAGCAAGCAAATGGCTCTTTGGTGGCTTCATCTCAACCATTAGATTTCATTAAAGTTATAAGATGAAATCCTAACCATTGATTCCATTAATGCATGATTTAATAAATCAGCATTTTCCCTTCATCTCTCCAGCCATGTTTCACGACAGCACCAGCAGATTTTGGGGAGCAAAGTGACGCCATTCTAGGAGCCAAGAAGAGAGGAAAAGTTGGTGGAAATTCAAGGTAAGTAAGAGAAGCACCTCTTACCATACACCAATCTCTTCCTTGCAACTTCCTCTTTCACTTCCATGGTTTAGAAATCTGTTTTGGTCTCTCTTTTCTCAAGTTCAAAACCTAGGGTACTTGAGAGAAAAGTGAGAAAGAGAGGGATTTAAAGCCATTTGTTGGTTGTAAATGCTTCCTCTTGTTGAAAGAAGCTTATTGATGATGATGTTGATGTTGCTTGAGTTGCTTTGTGACTCTTGTAAATTTGGAAAATCATGAGAAAATAGGGGAGGTTCAGTCCAATTCTCCATTTGATACAAAAGAGTTGAAATCATGTTTTCCCATGCATGAATGAGAGTTTGGAAACATGAAACAAATGGTAGAATGGTTAGAAGTTGAAAATTTCATGTTGAGGGATTTAGAGAGACCCTCTCGGCCTAAGCTGGAATCTGATGAAGATGAATTGTTTTGATGATTTTGATGCTTCCAATGGATCCAAAATGAATTTTTGTGTAGGTATACAAGTGTTCATGAATTTAAGATGCTTGTATATGAATATGGAATTTTTGGAAGTTAAAGAGAAAGTGCTGTGAAATTCATTTTCCAGAGGTAGTGTAATTGTAACGTGATTTTGTGTAGCCAAATGTTTTCCCATGACCATGAAACTTTCCAGAATTAAAGTAGACTTATTAAGCTTTAATTTGATAGGTCATATTAGTTAATTGGATTTGTGTGCTGGGAGATATGAATTTTTGAAAGTTTGTCTTGTTTCTGGAATGAAATATGGAACAGTTTGTATTTGACGAAATCTGGGAATGTTATGGCTATGATGGCCAGAATTGAGTATTTTTATATGAAATTATACTGAAAGAGCTTCACATAGGAATTTGAACTACCCCAATTGGAGTTATATAGCATTAATTATGATTTTTGAAAGTTTAGTCAACATGTTGACAGTTTTTGGTTACTATGCGAATTTAAGAAAGAAAGTGACCAAATGTAAGTTGTAGGACTTCAAGGGTGAAAGTAAGCTTTAGGGCTAAAGTGGCCCATTGGACATTCACTCTTCATGACTCTAATAATGTCATTACTTATCTAGGACTATAAAGTAACAAAGAAAAGGCTATGGTTAGAAGATCAAGATACAAGAGGAGGAGGCAAAGTCTAAAAGGTAGTGAACTTACTTACTTGTATGTATGTGATGTTTATGTTATGCATCGATTTGCTGTAGTGCTTTGCTAGATTATGTGAAGCATGTATGAATGAATGAAGCTCTATTTTTGTTTTTACTATGGCCATAAGTACATTTCATGAAACATTGAGCACGCAGCATTTCATTATGTGAACATGAGCCTATGTAAGGCAAGCATATCATGTACTAGCATTCATCCTACATGCATTGTTTGTAATTTTTGCTACTGGGATTTCTCAAATCTCACCCTCCCCCGTTAACCATTTATAGGTGCAAGTGCATCAAAGTGTAAGGAGAAAGTTTACGAAGTTAAAGCAAGGAATTTGTCATGAGCATGGATTTGTAATATGTGATGTGAAACCTATGCATGTATGGATGATATATGATAGCCAAGAACTCCTAAATGAATGATCAAATATGGTTCAAAAAGGATTAGGAGTTAGGGTTTCAAAAAGATGAAGTTTGAAAATGAAAAGTTTGACTTTTTATCAAAGTGAAGTTGGTCAAACCCCTAACTTTGGCCTGTCGAAAAGCAGAGCAAGTGAACTCCAAATGAGATGAAATTTTACAGAAACATATTTCACATTTCAAGCTCTAAAACAAGCTAAAGAACACGAAATTTGGAGTTTTGTACAGAAAGTCATTAAGTTCCAAATTTGAAGAAAATCACTAAAAAACCTGGGAAAAAGAAAAAGGACCAAATGAACAGTACTTTTTCACGAATTAAAATGTATCGGTTGGGTAAGAAAATGACTCAATGAATATTTTTCCCTTATAAAGGAACTTACAAGCTTCAAATAGAAATTGGAAGCACTCAATTTCGATTTTTCTAGAATTAGTTATGAATTTTCAAAATTAGTCCAAAATGTAGTGAATAGTAACTTCTAAAAATTTGAAAGTTCTCAAAGTAAACTATTTGGACTTTTTAATCACTTTGAGGCTTCCCATTGATTTCAAATCAATGTATAATGAAGCTAAGGATTAAGTTAAGGTATGTCACATCACCCATCCTTGAATTGCTCCTGGGACGAGCACGCTTAACTTTACTATTCCTACCGACTTCCATCCACCAGGCCAAATCTAATTATGCGACTTCCAGCCCAATAGTAATCAACTTTTTCTATACTTTCTATCCATGGGTTTTAACTTGACTTTTGATTACTGGTTTAGCCATTTTTATTCAATGACCATATTGCCCTTGGTCTTTATACTTAATGACATTTATGTCCCTGGCTTACATTCTTAGAAATCTCAAAGCCTCAGGACTAATTTGACCAGGGTCTTTTAAGTCCACTGACAACTCCTTTTTCTATACTTTTATTTCTGGGTGTTGTCTTCTCGTATAACTATTGATTTGGCCTCTATGTTGGCTTATAGAAAAGGGTGGATATTACATTTCTCCCCCCTTAAAATAAATTTCGTCCTCAAAATTTACACATCTGAGTAATCTTTCCTTCTATTTGCCTACATACTTTCTTTGGTGCCAGTCCTTGCCAGAATACTGTTATAATTATCTGTTATAAGATCTTTCCTTTCATATAGGAAATAGGAAATTTCTGGCACCATGACTCAGGCTTGGGGTAAAGCCAATCATTAACTATCCTTTCATCTTTATACATCTCCTTGGCTAGACTTATTTAGCCTTGACGACTTAGCTAATCTTCATTATTGGAGATATCCTCAAAGATATTTAATCTCCAACCTCAACTCCAACGGTTATCTTTTATTATTGGCATGAATTAATTACTCACTTGTAACTTCTTTTCAGCTTTATATTCTAAGACATTCTATGACTGTCTCAGAATCATGCCAACTTCTCTCTTTACTAGAGCTTCTTGATTTTTACTATTCGACCATTACTTTAGAAAAACAAAATTCTGAGGCAATCTTCCTTATTGTCTAAATTTCAATAATCATTTTATCTTGTCAGCCTCATTCTTTGCTGACGTTTACTATTTGTAATCCTGCTTTTTCTTTACTTTTAACTCACCCTTGAATCTCTTCTTTCAATACTTGGTGAGTTCGTATAATTTCTAGAGTTCTCTGTCTTTCTTCCTTTCTTAACTCGTACTTATAGCCTCACAGTAGGCTTTGTAGAGTTATGACATTCCTTTTCTGAACTTCAGCATTCTAATAGGGAACTTTTAAAATTTCTTACTTCCCTTAGTTCTCTTGTGCTTTCATAATTCAGAGAAACTTTTACTTTACGTTCTAGTTCTCATACTACTTAACTAGCCTCGTGATCAATTACTCACACTTAAACTTGAGGCTTTAAGCTTCAATCTGTGAAGCTTTTGACATCATTCACTTCTTAACTTATCTTTCTCGTTAACTGGCCTGATTATGACTTATTCAGGACTTACAGTTTTACTTCTTACTTTCATTACATTCTTGCCTGGTGAATTGAGAATGGCTCATCTTAATTAATAGTCAGCTATATATAAAAATAATCAAGGGTACTCTCTCTGTACTAGCTAACCATCGTGAGGACGCCTTCATATCTTAATCTCAGCCCGTGGTCATTTCATTCTCTTGTCCCAAAGTGCTTATGACTCTGAGCCATAAAGTCTCTCTGCTTGCTTTAACTGGGTCTATAAACATTAAGAGCTCTATTGCTCTTCTGGAGGCATATCGCCTCTTCTTATTTCTGGAACTTCTGTTACTAGAGCCATGTTACTCCTTGGGACTTTTAGACCATCGAGCATAAGCTAAGGTTGAATCGTCTATCCTCAGTGGTAGCTAGTCTGATAATTCCCCAAGATTAATCGTAGAAGCTGACATGTCTTCTTAAGGTTTTCTCATTCCTCTTTTCCTTTTGCACTTCACTAAAACATTTTCTTTTCCTTTCATGCCTCTTAGCTTATATTTCTCATGCCCCATTTCTTTTGCTATACAACTTGACTTCTCAGGCATCAATTCATTCCGTATCTGTTCTATGCCTACCTGCTATATCTTAGGATTCAACAATCCTTACTACTTCTTTTCTGATTATTACTATGATGTTGCCAAGTTCATCTTACTAATTTATTTAGTACCCAACTATTCAAGGGATTCTGCCCTTGACTGCTATTAAATTAATTTCTCTCTTTTCATATTGGGAATGGCTTATTCCATATGCCTTACTTTTTACTGCTTTCTTTCTCTTGTGGGACAACATGAGAAGCTCACAATGGTTTCCCATTGGAGTCCTATGTATTCCTGTCTATCAGGAATTTGCTTTTCTCCCTGTCTATCAGGAAGTAGCTTGCCTTGTGCTAGGGTAATTAGTCCCACATATCCTTGTTGATTAAGGATTTACCTTTCTTCCTGTCTATCAGTAAGTGGCTCTTCTAACTGCGGTGACTTTAATTGTCATATGCCTAACTGCGGCGTTAACATAGGAAAATCACTATCCTAAACTCTAGAGAGATACTTTTTGGCTGAAGCATTCTTTATATGTTTTATGTTGGGTACTTCCTCTTCTTATCATAACGCAACGTACTTTATCCTAATCAGGAAACCGTCCTTAATTTTCTTATTTTTATAGCAGTGGCATTTATTATTAAGAACTTACTTTCTCATTTTCATATTAGCCTGAGAATCACATCCTTCTGTGATGCTTAGAAACATAGTGAAATATCACTAGTTTAAATCTCTTTGTCCAAGGCATCTCTAAGTTCTATATTACTTGCCTTTACTATTCTCAGGTGTGTCATGTTACTTCTTTATCCATTTCTCATCATCTGCATCCTTATGATGGGCTACTTGACTTTTCCTTTCGTAGCTCTTAAGATTCCTTGACCAATTCATCCATGGCCATTTCAACTTTACAATTTATTCTCGAAGGAATCTTTCATCATATAAAAATTTAAGCCTATATACTAGCAGATAATTCATCATGAAGTATCCTTAATCTCTATTGCTAGTACTATGCCTTTATTACTGCTGAGCTTAGGCTATCTTAAGTTGGGAAGTCTATTATGGTTACTGGAACTGCTGTTGCTGCTGTGACTACCATGTCTATCACAGTCTATCTGGCTTACTCGTAATAATCATAAACCCTTTCAGCAGCTCTAGTACTTTTGGTACTGTCTACCTTCTAATTTCTTTAGAAAATTAACCACAACTTTTTCAATGTATGCCCAACTCATTCTCATATTTAGCTATCATAAAATATAGCCCAAATAACATTTCTATGTCATATTTTCCTCTGGCATTAGAATCACTAGACAGGATTCCATTATTATACCTATCCCGTCTCTTTACTTCTGTAACTCTTTGAACTTTTAAGACAATTCTAATGTCTATAACTTTATCTCTAATAATATGTATTTTGTCCAGCATAAGATCATCCCTAGGTTATTAGACACCTAGCTTACTAATAGCTTATGATGTCTAATAACCTCGAATGTTACTGGACTATCAGAGATTCTTCCCATGATCATCCCCTCTATTTCATTTCTAGGGGTAAGGCTCAGTTTCATCTAATATCCTCTATCTCACAGCAGGCTTTAGAGGAATATGATATCTATTTTTGAATATAATCATTCCCTCAGAGACTTCATTAAATTCTTTAGCTTCTGCTTAATTCATCTGAGTCTCTATACTTGAATTAAACTGATCCTCTCTCCGAGTTTCTTTAATCTCATCCTCTATATTACTAAGGACCTGCGTGTTTTCACATCTGTCTAACTGTAACTAACTCAATATTTCCCAATTTCTGAGGTTTTATATCAACTTTTGCTCTTTTATCATCATCATAGCCACCTGCTCTATCTTTCTGCTTTAAAACATCGGTAACTACATTTACTTTGCTCAGCTAACACTTATTTAGTAGTCGTAGTCCTGAGCAATTCCATCCCATGTCACTATCTCAAGTTTAGCTCTTTCCGATCTTTATAAATATTTGAGACCTTTATGGTCATAGTACAACTTGATAGCTGCTCCATATAACTAGTGCCTCCATATTTTTAAAGTATAAACTATAGCTGCCTGCTATAAATTATACGTATAAATATTCTTGTCATTTTACAGAAAAAGACTGGTTCTTTCTAGTGAGCTTAGTTGGCAACAAGGCATTCCGAGAGAAGTTTTGCATAAAACATCTATAATAATTTGCTAGGCCCAGAAAGCTCTTAACTTCGGTTATGGTCCTAGGCAGATTTTATCTCAATACCGCCTTTACTTAGCGTAGTCCACTGCGACCCATTCCTGAGAGATCACGTGCCCTAGGAATTTTATTTCTCTTACTATCCTAGGCTGATTTCATCTCTGTACTACCTTTACTCGACGCGGTCCGCAGCGACTTCTTCCTGAGTGATCACCTATCCTAGGAATTTCACCTTTAATAACTAGAGCTTACTGAGCTTAGCATAAGATTTTTCTTTCAAAACAATTTATTAAAATTCTCGGATGCCCTTTTTATATTCCTTTAAAGATCTGGAGTGCACTATGGTATCATTTATAAGACTACGACAAACTGGTCTAGGTATCGTCAAAATGAACAATTCATGTATTTTATGGAAACTGCAGGGGCATTCATTAAACCATATAGTACTCTTATAAACTCATAATGTTCATATCTTATAGGAAAGCCATCTTAAAAAAATTATCATTAGCTCTAACTAGGAGCTAGTGATAGCCTGATCCAAGATCCATCTAAAACTTTTGTTCTTCCTTTCACTAAAAAAACTGGGGCTTTCCAGGCTGAGACACTGGGTCTAACAATCCCCTTCTGTAATAACTCCTCTATCTGCTCTTTTATCTCTTTCTTCTTAATTAAAAATGTTCTGTACCAAGTCTTGGAATTTGACTTCATTCCTGGTACTTAGTCAATAGCAAACTTCACCTCACTCTATGGAGGTAGTCCACTGATCTCTTTTGGAAATACATTTAAGAACTTTCCGACTATCGAAATATCACTAAGGGACTCTTTACTTCAATCTAAACTGGGGAGGAAGTCCCTCCTGCGCCTTTGGCGGCTAGTCAAGCTCAAAGTCCTCTCTGGCCTTTACTATTTGACTAAATAAAGTCTCCATATTTGAGGAAAAATGTAATTCCATAATTCCAGGGTACGATCAATATAATCCATTTACGGCGTTTAGCTTTCCCATAAACTATCTCCTCTAGACAATTTCTATAGTTTAAACTTTAATCTTTTGGTTGCCTTTGCATTTCACTTGAATCTCGAGGTGATAATATCATAGTTGTTCCTGATCCAGATGAAGTGTATCCGGGTTCTCTTCCCTTTCTGGATCCTTTTCTTTTACTAGGAATGCTTCCTTCGGTACCGGCATCTCTACCGGACTTACAGATTCTAGATGACCTGATCCAGCTCATATGCCTCTCTGGCACAACTGGATATATGCTAACCGAAACCCTCATCCATGCAGAGCAGTATGGTCACGGAGTCCTCGGATGTTAGCATCCAGCATGAGCTATAGAGAAGCAATCACATCAATCACTGGACCTTCATATCGGTTGTCCCATGGGTATTCTAGTAGTTCTTGTGCCAGCTCCTTCTCTTTTTCAAACACTTCACTGATATACTTAACTTTTCATGCTTAGCTAATCACATTCATTCATAAACTCATGAATATGAAACATAACTAACTAGCATATTATCATAAGAGGCAACCAACATATACCATAACAATTAGCATTTAATATAACAAAGCATTGCATATTGAATACTAGTGCACAACATATCATTTAGCAATGTACAACTTAACAAATAATAATGCACATATTGCATTACAAATCAACTCAAACCCTAAACCTTTGCTCTGATACCAAATAATGTAACGCTCCTTATTTTCCCCTAGAAGCTTCATATTAGATCACTATTGAACCACTTTAGGGCCTTGGATAACTCAAATTGACCAAAGAAGTGGAAATAAAATTTTCAAAATGGATTTACTATTCATTTGGTCCATTTCCAAATTTCTGGCCCAACTTTGAAAATTCATAACTAATTCTAGAAAAATCAAAATTGAGTGGTTCAAATTTCTATTTGAAGATTATTAAGTGATCTATAAGAGAAAAATACTTACTGGTTTCAAAACTTGCCCAATCGATACAGTTAATTCCGTGAATATCACTGTCCATTTGGTAACTTTCCAGTTTTCCAGATTTTTCTCTTAACTTTGAAAACTCATAACTCCTTATCTACACATCCAAATTTAGCAAACTTTGCCTCATTTTAAAGCTTAGGATGTTCAGTATTTAACTGGAAATTTTCAAGTCATTTTGACTTTATTTGCTATTTTTCATCGTCAATTGAAAAAGGGTAGATTCTAGGGTTGTTGGAACCCCCTTACTTAAAACTTAACTTTTCTTTAAAAATTTACCAAAACTCTTTTTGGTTAAAACTCAACCTCTAGCAATGCATGATTACTTATCTAACATTCCTTAGCATTTTAGTATGTTCTCATGCATATATTTGCATTTATCTACTTACTTTATCAAGTACAGGTTTAAGATTACATAACTACATCAATATTCAAACATAAAGTTCCAATCATGCCATATAAAATTCCACAAGCAAGAGCATCATCTTCACTCATCCATAACTTTACCCTTACCCTTTCCTTAAGCTTGTACCTACATGGTTGGTTGGGGGATAATGAGATTTTTGGAAATCCCAATAGCAAAACTTTCTAACACACATTATAAAATTGCATGACAACTTTCAATATAAGTATGAATTCATAAAAGTGCAACATGTAACAATGAAATGCATATGGCCATAGCATATAAAAGCACATATTCACACTTTCAATCATCACAAATTTTCAACACAAGTCATGCATAATTCATACACATTTTCAAAGCAATCAAGCTTAGGGTTAGAAGGTCTTGCTACCTTTACTCTTTAGTTTTTCTTGATCTTTAAAGCTCTCTTGATGAATGTCCCCAACAAGTTCTTTGATGTTTAATCTTCCTAAACATCATACAAGAATATAACCATCAAGCTCAAGCCATCAACCTTGCATGAAAACTATAAAAACGTAATATAACTCTTAATGCTCTTTTATGCACCCTTAAACTTTGAAATTTGCTCTTATGATTTCTAATGCTTCCCAAATTCATTTCTCACTTTTATCCTACACAAATTTGCCTTCTAAACTTAATGGAATCATCAAAATCACAGTCCTTTTTCACTGTTCTGTAGCAACACGAAAATTACTCTATAAATTGGAAAAATGTGATTTTTTTTTCAACTTCTAGCTTCACACACATGCATAATCTCAATCCTAAACCATTTTCCCATAATTGGGCATCATAAAATCATTCATTTTCCTTCATGAACAGTGATGAACAGCGTAGTGTGAACAGTAACTTCTTGCTCCAATTTCATGCACAACTCCAACAATCACAAAACATACACCAATCTACTCCTTATCTTGCAAGGAGTGTTTTACAAACTTTGATTTTCCTTAAATCCCTCTCTTTTTCATTTGGAACTCACGAACCCTAACCTTCCAATATTCCAAAAGAGAGAGTTATTCAAGAAAATAAACCGATAGAATTAAAGAGGGAGTTGTAAAGCTTAGGAAAATAGGTTGATTTGGTTTATTGGAAGCTTACCTTGTTAGTTCCTCAAGCTTTTCTTCCTTTTCCTCAAGCTTCCATGGCATCACTTCCTCTTCTTTTTGCAGCCAAGATTTCGTGCAAATGGCGAAGGAAAGAGAAAATGTCTTGTTTATTTAATGTCTTGATAAGAAATGAATGGCCAAGATTTTGTCTTAACTAGTAAGTTTAATCTAAAGGTTGAAAATGATGCCACCAATCCAACATTTGTGTGCTTCTCATTGGCTCCTCAAAATTGGCTCATGATGGTTGCACATGGGTAAAAAAATCTGGTTTGGTTAGCCAAACCGGATCCCATTCGGTTACTTTTACCGATTGCACTTTTTACCGGTAAACTTAACTATATTCCGGTAAATCTTTTTCTACTTTACTGGAGATGTTTTCTTCCTCATTTAATCTCCATAATTCCCTCTTAAATATATTAAAATCATCATCCTCAAAATTTCCCTTAATCAAATCAAAATTAACAGGATTACTTTATCCTGTTTAAAACCCTGAAAACGAGCAATTTTAGAATAAATCGTTTTTAGGGCCTTATAATTTTCTAAATTTTTCTTTGATATTCTAGCCCTTCATATTTCCCCAAAATACCTTCTAAATTGTTCCAAATTAATTTTTGTAATAAATTATATTTTTGGGGATTTTTCGGGTATTTTTCCTCATTTCGGGAAAATCGCCTTAATCGTACTTTGGGCAATAATTTTGTGAAATACTACAAAATTCCCTGAAATTTTTCTAGACTCTGGTTTTTAGTATTAGAGAATTTTTGATACCTCAAATAAATATTTTCAATCATCAAATCTTTAAAATTCCATAATTCCTCATCCAGACCGAATTTCAACAATCGGTTGAATTTTTGGTAATCAGTGAGTTCTACTCTATCTTTTGGGCACATTAACTTTTCTGATTTTTGGTCAACCGTTTGATTTTTTGACTTTGACTTTGACTTTGTCAAATGACCAAAATTCCCTTACACCTTCTCTTAATGACCAAAATGCCCTTTCACGGTCTAACTTTTCATAAATTCCCATTTTGCCCTTAACCTTTTGGCCCTTGATCATTTGGTCTCTGACCCCATGGGCAACTTCCCAGGGGGTCATCCATCCTTGAATTGCTCCTGGGACGAGCACGCTTAACTTTACTATTCATACCGACTTCCATCCACCAGACCAAATCTGATTCTGCGACTTCCAGCCCAAAAGTAATCAACTTTTTCTGTACTTTCTATCCATGGGTTTTAACTTGACTTTTGATTACTGGTGTAGCCCTTTCTATCCAATGACCATATTGCCCTTGATCTTTATATTTAACGACATTTATGTCCCTGGCTTACATTCTTAGAAATCTCAAAGCCTTAGGACTAATTTGACTAGGGTCTTTTAAGTCCATTGATAACTCCTTTTTCTATACTTCTATTTCTGGGTCTTATCTTGTTGTATAACTATCGATTTAGCCTCTATGTTGGCTTACAGAAAAGGGTGGATATTACAACATGCGCTGTGACTCAGTTTTTGTTGAGGATTACATAAATCTAGTTTTTTTAAAAAAATATTCAACACTTTAGACATTAAAATGCCACATCTTTTTTTGAACACGATTAGGTTTAAAGGAATTAAACAATCATAGAATTGAATGTAAACATGCACTTTGACTCAGTTTTTGTTGAGGATTACATAAATCTAGTTTTTTTTAAAAAAATATTCAACCCTTTGGACATTAAAAAGCCACATCTTCTTTTGAACAAGATTAGGGTTACAGAAATTAAACATTTAACTCTCTTAAAATTGAATGGAAACATGCACTGTGACTCAGTTTTTGTTGAGGATTACATAAATTGAATTTTTTTAATAAAAATATTGAACTCTTTTGATATTAATATGTCACATCTTTTTTTGAACGCAATTTGTGTTATAGGAATTAAACATTTAACTCTCTTAGAATTGAATGTAAACATGCACTTTGACTCAGTCTTTATTGAGGATTACATAAATCGTGTTTTTCATAAAACAGATTCAACTCTTTGGACTTTAAAATGCCACATCGTTTTTTTAACACGATTAGGGTTACAGGAATTAAACAGTTAACTCTTTAACAATTGAAAGGAAACATGCACTGTGACTAAGTTTTTGTTGACGATAACGTAAATCTAGTTTTTTTATAAAAAAATTGAACTCTTTGGACATTAAAATTCCACATCTTGTTGTTGACACGTTTAGGGTTATAGGAATTAAACATTTAACTCTCTTAGAATAGTATCGAAACATGCACCGTTACTCAGTTTTTGTTGAGGATTACATAAATCGAGTTTCTTACAAAAAAAGATTCAACACTTTGGACATTAAAATGCCACATCTTTTTTTGAACACGATTAGGGTTATAGGAATTAAACATTTAGCTATCTTAGAATAAAATGGAAACATACACTGTGACTCAGTTTTTGTTGAGGATTACATAAATCTAGATTTTTATAAAAAATATTTAACTCTTTGGACATTAAAATGCCACATCTATTTTTTAACAGGATTAGGGTTAAAGGAATTGAACATTTAAGTCTCTTAGAATTGAATGGAAACATGCACTGTGACTCAGTTTTTGTTGAGGATTACATAAATCTAGTTTTTTTTAAAAAAAATATTCAACTCTTTGGACATTAAAATGCCACATCTTATTTTGAACACGATTAGGTTTAAAGGAATTAAACAATTAACTCTCTTAGAATTGAAAGGAAACATGCACTGTGACACAGTTTTTGTTGAGGATTACATAAATCGAGTTTTTCATAGAACATATTCAACTCTTTGGACTTTAAAATGCAACGTCATTTTTTGAGCACGATTAGGGTTACAGGAATTAAACATTTAACTATGTAAGAATTTAAGGGAAACATGTACTGTGTCTCAGTTTTTATTGTGGATTACAGAAATCAAGTTTTTTTAGAAAAAATATTCAACCCTTTGGACATTAAAATGCCACATCTTCTTTTGAACACGATTAGGGTTACATCAATTAAACATATAACTCTCTTAAAATTGAAGGGAAAATGTGTTGTGACTCAGTTTTTGTTGAGGATTACATAAATCTAGTTTTTTATAAAAAAAATATTCAACTCTTTGGACATTAAAATGCCACATCTTCTTTTGAACACGATTAGCGTTATAGGAATTAAACATCTAACTATCTTAGAATAGAATGGAAACATACAATGTGACTTAGTTTTCGTTAAGGATTAGATAAATCTTGTTTTTTATAAAAAAATTCAACTCTTTGGACATTAAAATGCCACATCTATTTTTGAACACGATTAGAGTTAAAGGAATAGAACATTTAATTCTCTTAGAATTGAAACGAAGCATGCACTGTGACTCAGTTTTTGTTGAGGATTACATAAATCTAGTTTTTTTAAAAAAATATTCAACACTTTAGACATTAAAATGCCACATCTTTTTTTGAAAGGATTAGGTTTAAAGGAATTAAACAATTAACTCTCTTAGAATTGAATGTAAACATGCACTTTGACTCAGTTTTTGTTGAGGATTACATAAATCTAGTTTTTTTTAAAAAAAATATTCAACCCTTTGGACATTAAAATGCCACATCTTCTTTTGAACACGATTAGGGTTAAAAAAGTTAAACACTTAACTCTCTTAGTATCGAATCAAAACATGCACTGTGATTCAGTTTTTGATGAGGATTACATAAATCGAATATTTTGATAAAAATATTGAACCCTTTGGACATTAAAATGCCACATCTTGTTTTGAACCCGATTAGGGTTAAAGGAATTGAACTTTTAACTCTCTTAGAATTGAAAGGAAACATGCATTGTGACTCAGATTTTGTTGAGTATTACATAAGTCTAGTTTTTTATAAAAAATTGTCAACTCTTTGGACATTAAAATGCCACATCTTTTTTTGAACACGATTAGGTTTAAAGGAATTAAACAGTTAACTCTCTTAGAATTGAATGGAAACATGCACTGTGACTCAGTTTTTGTTGAGGATTACATAAATTGAGTTTTTCATAGAACATATTCAACTTTTTGGACATAAAAATGCAACATTATTTTTTGAACATGATTAGGGTTACAGGAATTAAACATTTAACTCTGTATGAATTGAATGGAAACATGCACTGTGACTCAGTTTTTGTTGAGGATTACATAAATCGAATTTTTCATAAAACATATTCAACTGTTTGGACTTTAAAATGCAACATCATTTTTTGAACACGATTAGGGTTACAGGAATTAAACATTTAACTCTATAAGAATTGAATGGAAACATGCACTGTACTCAGTTTTTGTTGTGGATTACATAAATCTAGTTTTTTATTAAAAAAATATTCAAGCCTTTTGACATGAAAGTGCCACATCTTCTTTTGAACACGATTAGTGTTACAAAAATTAAACATTTAACTCTCTTAGAATTGAATGGAAACATGCACTGCGACTCAGTTTTTGTTGAGGATTACATAAATCGAATTTTTTAATAAAAAATATTGAACTCTTTGGACATTAAAATGCCACATCTTGTTTTTGACACGTTTAGGGTTATTGGAATTAAACATTTAACTCTGTTAGAATAGAATCCAAACATGCATTGTGGCTAAGTTTTTGTTCAGGATTACATAAATCGAGTCTTTTTATAAAAAAGATTCAACTCTTTGGACATTAAAATGCCACATCTTTTTTTTAACACGATAAGGTTTATAAGAATTAAACATTTAACTATATTAGTATAAAATGGAAATATACACTGTGACTTAGTTTTTATTAAGGATTACATAAATCTAGTTTTTTATAAAAAATATTCAACAATTTCGACATTAAAAGGCCACATCTTTTTTTGAACACGATTAGGGTTAAAGGGATTGAACATTTAAGTCTCTTAGAATTGAATGGAAACATGCATTGTCACTCAGCTTTTATTGAGAATTACATAAATCGAGATTTTCATAAAACATATTCAACTCTTTGAACAGTAAAATGCCACATCCTGTTTTCAACACAATTAGGTTTGAAGGAATTAAACAGTTAACTCTCTTAGAATTGAATGTAAACATGCAATGTGACTCAGTTTTTGTTGTGGATTACATAAATTGTGTTTTTCATAACATATATTCAACTCTTTGGACATTAAAATGCCACATTTTCTTTTGAAAACGATTAGGGTTACAGGAATTAAATATTTAACTCTGTAAGAATTGATTGGAAACATGCACTGTGACTCAGTTTTTGTTGATGATTACATAAATCTAATTTTTTTTAAAGAATTTTCAACTCTTTGGAGATTAAAATGCCACATCTTGTTTTGGACATGTTTAGTGTTATAGGAATTAAACATTTAACTCTCTTAGAATAGAATCGAAACATGTACTGTGACTCAGTTTTTGTTGAGGATTACATAAATCGAGTTTTTATAAAAAAAGATTCAACTCTTTGGACACTAAATGCCACATCTTTTTTTGAACACGATTAGGGTTAGAGGAATTAAACATTCAACTATCTTAGAATAGAATGGAATCATACATTGTGACTCAGTTTTTGTTGAGGATTACATAAAACTAGTTTTTCATAAAAAATATTCAACTCCATGGACATTAAAATTCCACATCTTTTTTTAACACGATAAGGGTTAATGTAATTGAACATTTAAGTCTCTTAGAATTGAATGGAAACATATACTGTGACTCAGTTTTTGTTGAGGATTACATAAATCTAGTTTTTTATAAAAAGTATTCAACACTTTTGATATTAAAATGCCACATCTTTTTTCGAACACGATTAGGTTTAAAGAATTTATCATTTTACACTATTAGAATTGAATGGAAACATGCACTGTCACTCAGTTTTTATTGCGGATTACATAAATCTAGTTTTTCATAAAACATATTCAACTCTTTGGACTTGAAAATGTCACATCTTCTTTTGACGATTAGAGTCACAGAAATTAAACATTTAACTCTTTTAAAATTGAATGGAACCATGCACTGTGGCTCAGTTTTTGTTGAGGATAACATAAATCAAAATTTTATTAAAAAATATTCAACTCTTTGGATATTAATATGCTACATCCTTTTTTGAACGGGATTAGCGTTATAGGAATTAAACATTTAACTGTCTTAGAATTGAATGTAAACATGTTCTTTCACTCAGTTTTGTTGAAGATTACATAAATTGAGTTTTTGACATAAAATATTCAACTCTTTGGACATTAAAATGACGCATCTTCTTTTGAACACTATTAGGGTTACAAAAATTAAACATTTAACTCTCAAACAATTGAATGGAAACATGTATTGAGACTCAGTTTTTTTGAGGATTACATAAATTGAGTTTTTCATAAAACATATTCAACTCTTTGGACTTTAAAAGGCAACATCGTTTTTTGAACACGATTAAGTTACAGGAATGAAACATTTAACTCTGTAAGAATTGAATGGAAACATGCAATGTGACTCCGTTTTTGTTGTGGATTACACAAATCTAGTTTTTTTTATAAAAAATAATCAGCCCTTTCGAAATTAAAATGCCACATCTTCTTTTGAACACGATTAGGGTTACAACAATTAAACATTTAACTCTCTTAGAATTGAATGGAAACATGCACTGTGACTCTATTTTTGTTGAGGATTACATAAATCGAGTTTTTCGTAACACACATTCAACAAAGACTTTAAAATGCCACATCGTTTTTTGAACACGATTAGGGTTACAGGAATTAAGCATTTAACTCTCTAAGAATTGAACGAAAACATGCATTGTGACTCAATTTTTGTTGAGGATTACATAAATCTAGTTTTTTTATAAAAAAATTTCAACTCTTTGGACATTAAAATGCCACATCTTGTTCTTGACATGCTTAGGGTTTTAGGAATTAAACATTTAACTCTCTTAGAATAGAATCGAAACATGCACTGTGAATCAGTTTTTGTTGAGGATTACATAAATCTAGTTTTTTATAAAAAAAATTCAACTCCTTGGACATTAGAATGCCACATCTTTTTTCGAACACGATTAGGTTTAAAGGAATTAAATATCTGACTCTCTTAGAATTGAATGGAAACATGCACTGTGACTCAGTTTTTGTTGAGGATTACATAAATCGAGTTTTTCATAAAACATATTCAACTCTTTGGACTTTAAAATGCCACATCATTTTTTGAACACGATTAGGGTTAAACAAATTGAACATATAACTCTCTTGGAATTGGATGGAAACATCCACTGCGACTCAATTTTTGTTGACGATTACATAAATCTAGTTTTTTATAAAAAATATTCCACTCTTTGGACATTAAAATAACACATCTTCTTTTGAACACGATTAGGGTAACAGGAATTAAACATTTAACTCTCTTAAAATTAATTGGAAACATGCACTGTGACTCAGTTTTTGTTGAGGATTACATAAATCGAATTTTTTAATAGAAATATTGAACACTTTGGATGTTAATATGCCACATCATCTTTTGAACACGATTCAGGATACAAGAATTAAACATTTAACTCTCTTAGTATTGAATGTAAACATGCACTTTGACTCAGTTTTTGTTGAGGATTACATAAATCTAGTTTTTTTTAAAAAAATATTCAACACTTTGGACATTAAAATGCCACATCTTCTTTTGACCACGATTAGGGTTACAAAAATTAAACATTTAACTCTCTTACAATTGAATGGAAACATGCACTGTGGCTCAGTTTTTGTTGAGGATTACATAAATCAAAATTTCTTATAAAAATATTCAACTCTTTGGATATTAATATGCCACATCCTTTTTTAAACGCAATTAGCGTTATAGGAATTAAACATTTAACTGTCTTAGAATTGAATGTAAACATACTCTTTCACTCAGTTTTTGTTGAGGATTACATAAATGCAGCTTTTTACATAAAATATTTAACTCTTTGGACATTAAAATAACGCATCTTCTTTTGAGCAGTGTTAGGGTTACAGGAATTAAACATTTAACTCTCATACAATTGAATGGAAACATGCACTGTGGCTCAATTTTTTTTTAGAGGATTACATAAATCGAGTTTTTCATAAAACATATTTAACTCTTTGGACTTTAAAATGCAACATCATTTTTTGAACACGATAAGGGTTACAGGAATGAAACATTTAACTCTGTAAGAATTGAATGGAAACATGGACTGTACTCAGTTTTTGTTGTGGATTACACAAATATAGTTTATTATGAAAAATATTCAACCCTTTGGAATTAAAATGCCACATCTTTTGAACATGATTAGGGTTACAGAAATTAAACATTTAACTCTCTTAAAATTAAATGGAAACATGCACGGTGAGTCAGTTTTTGTTGAGGATTACATAAATCGAATTTTTTAATAAAAATATTGAACTCTTTGGATGTTAATATGCCACATCATCTTTTGAACACGATTCGGGATACAAGAATTAAACATTTAAATCTCTTAGTATTGAATGTAAACATGCAGTTTGACTCAGTTTTTGTTGAGGATTACATAAATCTAGTTTCTTTAAAAAAATTTTAACTCTTTGGACATTAAAATGCCAAATCCTCTTTTGAACACGATTAGGGTTACAGAAATTAAACCTTTAACTCTCTTAAAATTGAATGGAAACATGCACTGTGGCTCAATTTTTGTTGAGGATTACATAAATCTAGTTTTTTTTAAAAAAAAATTCAACACTTTAGACATTAAAATGCCACATCTTCTTTTGAACACGATTAGGGTTACAAAAATTAAAAATTTAACTCTCTTACAATTGAATGGAAACATGCACTGTGGCTCAGTTTTTGTTGAGGATTACATAAATCAAAATTTCTTATAAAAATATTCAACTCTTTGGATTTTAATATGCCACATCCTTTTTTAAATGCGATTAGCGTTATAGGAATTAAACATTTAACTGTCTTAAAATTGAATGTAAACATGCTCTTTCACTCAGTTTTTGTTGAGGATTACATAAATGCAGCTTTTTACATAAAATATTTAACTCTTTGGACGTTAAAATAACGCATCTTCTTTTGAGCAGTGTTAGGATTACAGGAATTAAACATTTAACTCTCATACAATTGAATGGAAACATGCACTGTGGCTCAGTTTTTTTTTGAGGATTACATAAATCGAGTTTTTTATAAAACATATTTAACTCTTTGGACTTTAAAATGCAACATCTTTTTTTGAACACGATTAGGGTTACAGGAATTAAACATTTAACTCTGTAAGAATTGAATGGAAACATGTACTGTACTCAGTTTTTGTTGTGGATTACACAAATATAGTTTATTATGAAAAATATTCAACCCTTTGGAATTAAAATGCCACATCTTTTGAACACGATTAGGGTTACAGAAATTAAACATTTAAGTCTGTTAAAATTGAAGGGAAACATGCCCTATGACTCGACTTTTGTTAAGGATTACAAAAATCGAATTTTTTAATAAAAATATTGAACTCTTTGTATATTAATATGCCCCATCTTTTTTTTTGAACGTGATTAGTGTTATAGGAATTAAGCATTTAACTCTCTTAGAATTGAATGTAAACATGCATTTTGACATAGTTTTTGTTTAGATTACATAAATCGAGTTTTTCATGAAACACATTCAACTCTTTGGACTTTAAAATGGCACATCCTTTTTTGAACACGATTAGGGTTACAGGAAGTAAACATTTAACCTTCTAAGAATTGAACGGAAGCATGCACTGTGACTCAATTTTTGTTGAGGATTACATAACTAGTTTTTTATGAAAAAAATTTCAACTCTTTGGACATTAAAATTCCATATCTTGTTTTAGACACGTTTAGGGTTATAGGAATTAAAATTTAACTCTCTTAGAATAGAATCAAAACATGCACTGTGAATCAGTTTTTGTTGAGGATTACATACATCTAGTTTTTTTATAAAAAATATTCAACACTTTGGACATTAAAATGCCAACTCATTTTTCGAACACGATTAGGTTTAAAGGAATTAACATTTAACTATCTTAGAGTAGAATGGAAACATACACTATGACTCAGTTTTTGTTGAGGATTACATAAATCTAGTTTTTTAAAAAATATTCGACTCTTTAGACATTAAAATGCCACATCTTCTCTTGAACACGATCGGTTACTGAAATTAAACATTTAACTCTCTTAAAATTGAAAGGAAACATGCACTGTGACTTAGCATTCGTTGTGGATTACATAAATCAATATTTTTTATAAAAAATATTCAATTCTTTCGATATTAATACGCCACATCCTTTTTTGAATGGGATTAGTGTTACAGGAATTAAACATTTAACTGTCTTAGAATTGAATGTAAACATGCTCTTTCACCCAATTTTTGTTGAGAATTACATAAATTGTGTTTTAACGTAAAATATTCAACTCTTTTTACATTAAAATGACATATCTTCTTTTGAACACTGTTAGGGTTGCAGGAATTAAACATTTAACTCTCATATAATTGAATGGAAACATGCACTGTGACTCACTCTTTGTTGAGGATTACATAAATCATGTTTTTCATAAAACATATTCAACTCTTTGGACTTTAAAATGCAACATCATTTTTTGAACACGATTAGGGTTACAGGAATGAAACATTTAATATTGTAAGAATTGAATGGAAACATGTACTGTGACTCAGTTTTTGTTGTGGATTACACAAGTCTAGTTTTTTATAAAAAATATTCAACACTTTGGAGATTAAAATGCCACATCTTCTTTTGTACACGATTAGGGTTACAGAAATTAAACATTTAACTCTCTTAAAATTGCATGGAAACATGCACTATGACTCTACATAAATATAATTTTTTAATAAAAAATATTGAACTCTTTGGATATTAATATGCCACATCTTTTTTTGAACCTGATTAGTGTTATAGGAATTAAACATTTAACTCTCTTAGAATTGAATGTAAACATGCACTTTGAGTCAGTTTTTATTGAGGATTACATAAATCGAGTTTTTCATAAAACACATTCAACTCTTTGGACTATAAAATGCCACATCGTTTTTTGAACATGATTAGGGTTAAAGGAATTAAACATTTAACTCTCTAAGAACTGAATGGAAACATGCAATGTGACTCAGTTTTTTTTAAGGATTACATAAATCTAGTTTTTTATAAAAAAATTCAACTCTTTCGACATTAAAATGCCACATCTTTTTTCGAACACGATTAGGTTTAAAGGAATTAAAAATTTAACTCTCTTAAAATTGAATGGAAACATGCACTGTGACTCAGTTTTTATTGAGGATTACATAAATTGAGTTTTTCAAAAAACATATTCAACTATTTGGACTTTAAAATGCCACATCTTTTTTTGTACACCATTAGGGTTAAAGGAATTGAACATATAACTCTCTTAGAATTGAATGGAAACATGCACTGCGACTCAATTTTTGTTGAGGATTACATAAATCTCATTTTTTATAAAAAATTCCACTCTTTGGACATTAAAATGCTACATCTTCTTTTGAACACGATTAGGGTTATAAGAATTAAACATTCAACTCTTTTAAAATTGAATAGAAACATGCACTGTGACTCAGTTTTTGTTAGGGACTACATAAATTGAATTTTTTAATAAAAATATTGAACTCTTTGAATATTAATATGCCACATCTTCTTTTGAACACGATTAGGGTTACAGGAATTAAACATTTAACTCTCTTAGAATTAAATGTAAACATGGACTTTGACTTAGTTTTTGTTGAGAATTACAAAAATTGAGTTTTTTTATATAAATATTCATCTATTTGGACATTAAAATGCCACGTCTTTTTTTGAACACGATTAGGGTTAAAGGAATTAAACATTTAACTTTCTTAGAATAGAATGGAAACATACACTGTGACTTAGTTTTTATTGAGGATTACTTAAATTTAGTTTTCTTAAAAAAATATTCAAATCTTTGGACATTAAAATGCCACATCTTTTTTTGAACAGGATTAGGGTTAAAGTAATTGAACATTTAACTCTCTTAGAATTGAATAAAAACATGCATTGTGACTCAGTTTTTGTTAAGGATTACATAAATCGAGTTTTTTTAATAAAAATATTAAAATCTTTGGACATTAAAATGCAACATCTTTTTTTGAACATGATTAGGGTTATAGGATTTAACCATTTAACTATTTACAATAGAATGGAAACATACACTGTGTGACACTCCTTAACTTACCCCTTAGCTTCATTACAAAGTGAATTAGAATCAAAAGGAAGCCTCATTATGATCAAAGGGTCCAAAAGTTTCCATTTCAAAAACTTTCAAGTTTGTGAAAGTTACTATTCACTGGTTTTAGGACCAACTTTGAAAATTCATAACTAATTGTAGAAAAATTGAAATTGAGTGCTTCCAATTTCTATTTGAAGATTGTAAGTTCCTTTACAA
>JANTPZ010138399.1:0-31184 GCA_025593235.1 Vachellia pachyceras
CATTATTAGCTATTCACTCTTTGAGAGAGTTTCATTCAGCTACTTCTTACTTTAAACTATTGAGATATTCAAGGTTGGGACCTTGAATTTATTGGGCTGAGAATTGATCAGAAAACAGAGAGTGTGTGACTCTGTTTCATTACGTATTGTAAGGAGGAGTGTGAATCTCCATTGTAAAGGCTGGTACGCCTAGTTTATTGTTGATTAGTGGATTACAAAGCTCAGAGGTGCTCTGAGGACTGGACGTAGGTTAGAAGGACCGAACCAGGATAAATCCCCTTGTTCATCTCTCCTTTTATCTCTCGGTGACATTGCTCTTACTTTTGCATTAAAGTTTTAAATTTTACAAAGGGGACCAATTCACCCCCTCTTGGTCTTATCCTGCACTAACAATAACAAGATTTCTCACTGATCAGTAATAATACAAACGAAATCCATGTTTTATATTTCATAACTAAACAGAAAAATCACAATCCTGTAAAATTTACACAGATACACAAGATTTATCATATATATTTATATAAACATGCCAGACTCACAGATTAAGGAAATCAGCCAAAAAGGAAAAAGGTTCAGCAGAAGTCATGGATTTTCTGGCTCTGATACCACTGTAAAGTTTGGGTGTACCTGTAGACTAGTTGAATATCTTTAGATACCCACATGAATCAAGGATCACATATTTGGATCCAAGATTATTTTACACATCAAATACACATTTGAAAAAAAAGGAGAGTTTTTCAAAGAGGAAGAGAGAAAATTGAGTCCTTATTTTTCTTCGTAAGTTGTTGTACATTTTTTGATATCCATCCTTTAATTATTTATATAATAAATTTCAAATAACAAATGCCCACTTTATCTCTGCATAACTATTCCCATGTATAATTTTGAATTTAAATTATAATTTGGGAAAATACCATATATTCCCATAAGATTGCTTATTTACACATCCTTCCCAACACATGAGTTTTGGGACTAATCCATCAAGGGTGGGTCAGGCTCATATTCCAACATATAAAGACAAATAAACTGATTAAGAGGAGGACAAGTCTCATAAACAGATTCCATGAAAGAAATCAATATTGAAATGACTTTTACTTTAAGATTTTGGTTGATTTCTTCTTCCTCTTGCCTTGTATTCTACATGCCCCCTCTCTCTATGGTTGGAGCACAAAAATGGATAGAAAATGGAGCTTGGAGGACTTAAAATATGCACATGTAACTTTAAGTAAGTTGTGGGATCTACTTACATTGCCAAAGTAACTTTACACTGATATAATCTATCACTTGGTTAAATATCTTGTCTTGCTTTTCCTCATTGCATAAGGAGAAAAGTGGTAGATTTTACTTCCACAAACCTCTTTTTCAAAAGCTAAAGCAACTTTATCCATTTTCTTTCTACTGAAAATACTTTTTAGGAATTCTCTGATCACTTAACCAGTGTAGGGTCATCGAAAATTCCTATAATTGATAAACTCAATATAGTATTTTCTTTCCTCAAAACTCTTTCCAGAAATATCCTTAATTAATTTTCTCCGAAAAACGCTAATTTGGAGATTTTTGGTCTTTTTCCTTCCATTTCAATAAATTGTTTTTAACTTTCTACTAAAATCAATTTTATAAAATAGGGCATTTCCTGAGATATTTTTATCCACTTTAAAATTAAACTTTTAATGCCTCTAGACAATTTAAATAATATTTGGCTACAACTCATTAAATAACCAAATATTAATTGTCCTTAAAAATTTCCGCAAGGGTTATTTTGGTCAATTTAGCCTTAACTAGTCCTCAATTACTTATCAATGGATTTTTCTCTACATTTATGAGCCTGTGTCATTTTATGATATTTTGGTCAAAATTACCAAAATGCCCTTGAATTTTAGAAATGACACATTGATCCCAAATTTCAAAATATCATTTTGATCCCCATTTTCAAAAGTGACACTTTCATCCCTACTTTTACTACATCTTGGAAAATGACACTCAATACAAAAAAAATTGGGATTTTGTAACGGTTATTTTCTGAATTTTGTAGTGGTTTTAACCATTACAAGAGTACGTAGTAGCAGTTAACAAAATCGCTGCAAAATCCACCGTGGCAAGTGGTTTACCCAATCGGCTGTGCAAATAGAATAACCGTTAATAACATTGCAATGATAATGATAAACCTACAGTAAAATAGGAGGTGAAGATAGCAAACAAGAGGAGAAATTTGTACAGTTTGTAAATCGCTCTACCCTGTGATATTTTTAAAAAATGTTGTAGCAGTTGATAACTCTCTAATTTTTATTATATTTGAGATATATTTTTTTTTATATATTTGGAGAGTTATTAATATGATTTTAAAAGATTCTAAGTTTAAAATAGCAAATCTATCAAATGGTTCATTATTATAAGGTTTATTAGATCATAGCAGATAATAATAATTTAAAGTTTTTAAGAATTTTTTATTTTTATTTTGTTTCCTTTTATTTTATTATTTTTTTCTAGAAGTAATGGAGAGAGAATCTTGGTAAATTAAGAGATAAATAAATATTCAAAGGAAAAAAAGAAAAAAATAAAAGAATGACCAGAAGCAAGGATAAGCAACAAAAAAATCCACACAGAAAAATCACATTTTCCAAATTTATAGAGTAATTTCATCCTGCAGGGTAAATTAATGATGGAATGAGATTTTGATGCTTCCATTGAGTTTAGAAGGCAAAATTGTGTAGGGTGTAAGTGAGAAAAGGAATTTGGAAGCATTAGAAATAATTTTGGCAATGTTAAGGGTTTTATAGCCCTTAAGGTTCAAGAGAGGTTTTGGGAGAATTTTAAAGTGTTATAATGCAAAGTTTATGACTTGTTGTTAATGCTAAATGCATTGTATTATGTGTAGGAGTTTAAATAGTCAAGAGGAAAGTTCCATAGTGCAATAAGGAAACCATTAATATTAAAGAAAGTTAAGCCAATAAGGTAGCAAATTCTCTAACTTCTACATTTCATTGTCATTGATGTTGTTTGTGTAATTGCCAGGCTAATGTTATGTTGAGTGATGTATGAGCATGCCAATTCTTGTTTGATGTTTGATGATGATATGCCTTGGCTAAGTATGAAATTAAAGAAGTAAGGTTAGTAATGCTTGCTTAAGTCCATGGCTTTTATTTATTGCACAACAATGATTATGCATGTTAATGTGCTAATTAGAGACACTTTGTAATATCCACCCTTTTTTGTAAACTGAAATAGAGACCAAACCAATAATTATGAGATGGGAAAAGGCCTACAGAAATAAAGTATAGGAAGAGAGGAAGCCAGTAGAGCATGAAGACTACGGGTAAGTTAGTCCTAAGGCTTTGAAATTACTAAGAATGTAAGCCAGGGGCATAAGTGTCATTAAGTATAAAGACCAAGGGCAATATGGTCATTGGATAAAAAGGGCCAAACTAGTAGTCAAAAGTCAAGTTAGAGCCCATGATAGAAAGCACGAAAAAAGACGATGCTGATGGGCTGAATAACCCAAAGTCAGACCTGGCTCAGCGGGAGAAATTTTATGAGAACTCCACATTTAAGTGTGCTCACCTTGGAGTAGTGTAAGGATGGATGACCTTCTGGGAAGGACCCAGATGTCATTACACGAATAGATTAAGGGCATAAAAGTCAAGGGCAACCTTGGAATTTTGAAAGATTAGTAAAAACAAGGGTAATTTGGTAAATAAGAGAAAGTGTAAGGGCATTTTGGTCATTTGACAAAGTCAAAGTCAATGCCAAGTCAAAAAGTCAACTGTTGACCAAAATATTAGAAAAATTCACAAATGCCCAAAAGATAGAGCAAAACTCACTGATTAACTGAGATTTGACAGATTGTCAAAATTCGGCCTAGATCTTTATTTAGAGAATTTTGAAGGTAAATCGAAAGAAAATAATTATTTGAGGTATCAGGAGACCTCAATCAGTTGATTTCAGAGCATAGAAAAATAAAGTGAATTTTATATTATTTAATAAAATTATTGCACAGTATACGATAAAGGCGATTTTCCCGAATAGAGGGAAAAAGGACCCGAAAATCCTGAAAATGGGATTTTCTTTGAAAATTAATTACAGAAATTCTGGAGGGCAATTTGGGAAAAGTAAAAGGACTATAGTATCAATGAAAATTATAGTAATTTTTAATGCCCTAAAAATAAATTTCCCGTTGGAAGTACATTTTTCAAGGATTTTGACCGGGTAAAATAACCCTGTTGATTTTGCATGAATTCCAATGGTAATTCTGGTATAATTATTTCACCGTATTAGTAGATGAATTATGGATATTAAAAGATGAATAAAACATCTCCAGAAAAGTGGAGAAAGATTTACTGGAATTAAGTTACTTTTACAAGCGAAAGTTGTAATAAGTAGAAGTAACCGAATGGTAACTGGTTTGGTTAGAGTAACCAAAGTCCAAACCAGATTTTTAGACCCAATTATGACACCTTTATGGCAATCAATGAGAGTCAAGCAAGTGGTTGAAAGGTGGTGAAATAGTGGCCTTTAGATCAACTTCATTAATCAAGATCAAATCTTGGCCATTCATTCTTTTATAAGGGAATTATTAAACACAACATTTCCTCTTCCTCCTCTTCATATTCTGCACGAAATTCCAGCCCCAAATAGAGAAAGAAGAGACGCCATTCTTGAGCATACAAAGAGGAGAAAACCTTCACAAAACACAAGGTAAGAAGCTAAACCACCAAATCATATACCCTTTCTTGATCCTTGTGATCTTCTCTACAACTTCTATGGATTAGAATTTGGATTAAACTCCTCTTTTTCAAGATCCAAAGTTAGTGTTCTTCAGGTCAAAAGTGAGAAAGAGAGGGAGTTAGAGCTAATACTTATGTGCAAAATGCTCCTTGTGTTGTAAGGAGTAGATTGATATACATATTGTGGTTGTTTGGATCTTATTTGTTGATTTTGTAAATTTTGGGATGAAGAACCCTAAGGGGAGGTGCTGCCAAAATTTCCATTTGATATGGGAGAGTTGTATTTGAGCCAAACAACACATGAAAATGAGTTTGGGAGCAAGAATAAGTGCTAGAATGTGATGAAAGTTTGAAAAGAAACATTTTTTCTCTTCTTTTGGAATTTTCGTGCAAATCTGGAAAGTGGAGGAAAGAGTGTTGTTTTGATTATTTTAATGCTTCCAATGGTTTTAAAATGAGATTTTGTGTAGGGTAAAAGTGAGCACAAGTTTTGGGAAGCATTAGAAAGCATTAAAGACAAGTTTTGATGTCTTAAGGCCTATGTAATTCAAAGAGAAGTTTAAGGGAGTTTTACATTGATTTTTGCCTTGGTAATGGCTTATGTTTAATGGCCATAATGTTGTGCATTATGTAGGCAAGGGTTTGGTGCAAGGAATTAATTTCTCATGTGATCAAGAAAGCATCAAAGTTAAGGGAAAGTTAAGAGCAAAAGGTAGCAAAACCTTCTAACTTAAACTGAATTGTTGTGAAATTATTTTGGAATTGTGCATGACTTAATTTATGAGAATGAAAGTGTGAATATGTGCTTGGTGTGCTATGGCCATATGCATATACATGTCTCTTGTTGCACATTCATTTCATCATGCATTCACACTTATGTTTAAAACAATGTCATGCATTTTATTAAATATGTTAGAAAGTTTTGCTATTGAGATTTCCTAAAATCTCATTCTCCCTCACTAATCATTTTAGATGGAAGCTCAAGCAAGGGTAAGAGCAAAGGGATTAGTGATTCAAGAAGGCATAATGTTGTGCTTTTATGTATTGAAGTTATGTGTTATGTTTGAATTTATGTTTAAGTGTGGTTGTAATTATGTAAACTAAACTCCTACATGTATGATAACTATGGAGTAGTGGAAGCATGCTTTAATTATTTCCAAATGCATGAATAATCATGATCAAAAGAGGTTAACAAGTTGGTATGCCTAAGTATGAAGTTAAGAAATAATAAGTTTGGCTAAAAAGTGATTGTAAAGTTGCTCAAACCATGAACTTGGGCATGTCGTGAAACATAGCAAGTGAACTCCAAATGAGCTGAAATTTTTTTAGAAACATATTTCAAATTGCAAGCTTTAAAATGAGCCAAAGAACACTGAATTAGGAGTTTTGTACGAAGAGTTATGATGTTCCAAAGTTTGAAGAAAATCATGGAAAACCTGGGAAAAATGAAAAATTACCAAATGAACAGTAATTTTCACAAAATAAACTGTATCAATTGGACAAGTTAATGACCCAATGAGTATTTTTCCCCCATAGAGGAACTTATAAGCTTTAAATAGAAATTGGAACCACTCAATTTTGATTTTTCTAGAATTAGTTATGAATTTTCAAAGTTGGACCAAAATTCTGTGAATAGTAACTTTTAAAAATCAAATTTTCAGATTTGATTTCTTTTGATTCTCTAAACTATTCAAGGCCCAAGAATAGTTCCATAAGGTTATAAAATGAAGGTAAAGAGGTAATGAAGGTGTGTTACACATTTGCTATTGAGATTCCATCAATCTCATTCTCCCCTAATAACATCTTTTAGGGCCAAGTTCAAGAGCAAGAGCAAATGAAGAGTAAAGGTAAGATTATAGTTTGAATGGCAAGCCAAGTGGAATTGATTATGTGCACTTTGGATTATTGTATTTTAAATTCGTACACTACAAAGTATGATGGATGTGCTATGTAATAGACCAAGCATGCTATATTATTATGCAAATTAATTAGATGCATAAAGGGGAAGAATGAAAGCATGTAAAAGAATCTAAAAAGGGTCTAAAGCACTTATCAAAGAACAAAGTTGAGGTGACAGTGAAAAATAGCAAATGAAGTTCAAACAATATGAAATTTTTTAGTTAAATACTACACATGCCAAGCTTTAAAATGAGCTAAAATTTGGATTTGTAGATAAAAAGTTATGTTTTCCAAAGTTGAGGGAAAAAGCTTGAAAATGGAAAAATGACCAAATGAACAGTGTTTATTCACACAATAAACTATATTGATTGGTCAAGAAATTGGTTAAGGAGATATTTTTTCCCTCTAGAGGACTTCATAAGCTTCATTTAGAGACTTGAATCACTTAATTTTGATTTTTCTAGATTTAGTTATGATTTTTCAAAGTTGGCCAAAAATATGGAATTACCAAGTGAATAGTAACGATGAACAGTACTTTTGGAAAGTTTTACAAATTTCACTTGGTTAGCTAATTTTAAGAATTAAATGTCCATGAAGTGGTTTATAATCAGTCTCTAATATAAAGTAAAGCATGCTAAGGAAGGTGTTACATTTGGTGGTATCAGAGCATGATTCTAGCTAGATAGAAAATGTTGTGCTCTTGAATTGTTTATTATTTGTATTGGACTTGTTGACATATTATTTAATATGAATGGTTGAGTGCTATTAACATGAAAGATGAGGTAGAAAAGTATAGAAGTGACTCAGTCAACTAGATAGGGATCCTTTGACAATCCAGTGACACTTGAGATTATTAGAGACCCTGAGCCATCAATGAGTTAGGGTAAGATTATGTGCTAAACAAAATATAGTAGAGACTTTTCTTTATGAATTAGGCATGACTTGTATATGACTTAGTTAATAGAAGAGCCTAATTTGGATATAGAGAGAAAAAGCCAGAGATGGAAAGGATCTGAAGTACATGCCATCAGAGATAAAGCCTAATACATTGGAATCATCCAGAAGTTCAAGTGAGTTGTAAAAGCAACAAGAAGGAATATGTTCAGTGAAGAGATCATGTCCAGTGATTCTAATGATTATGGTGTATAGAGGCTTGAAGTGTGAATAGTTAAAGTATAGTCATTATATAAAAGTGTTGTCTTGGGCTTTATTTTATGACAATTAAGTATGAGAATGAGTTGGGCAAATGTTGATAAAGCTGTGGTTAATTGTATAAGAAATTAGAAGATAGTAAGTACTAGAAGTACTAGAGTTGATGAAAGGCTACATGATCATTAAGAGTAATGCAGATAGACTGTGATAGATACAGTAGCAGTAGCAGCACCCTCAGTAACCACATTAAATTTACCAACCAGGACCAACCCAAGCCTAACAGCAATAAGAGCTAGTCAATGAATAGTACTAGCACTTGAGCTTAAAGATAATCATTAGCAAATTGCATGTTTGTATAGGTAGCTATCAATCCCTATCGTATAAGCAAGTACAAAAGCTCATATGACCATAGTACTGAATGGTCAAGAGATCATAAGAGCTGTCTAAAGGAAAACCAGGTAGCATCTCATAAAGATACAGATGATGAGAAATAGAGAAGTGATATATTACATCCATGAATAGTAAAGATAAGTAATGCAGAACTTAGAGATGCCTTAAGTGATGAGATTTAGACTTGTGATATTTCATTATGTCTTCAGGCATCACAGATGAGTGTGACACTAAGGCCAATTATGAAAGTGAGAAATGAAGTTATCATTATTGAATGCTAATGTTAATTGAATAAGAAAGTCAATAAAGGTTCCCTAATTGGGACAAGGTGTTGGAAATTATGCCATAGGGGCCAATCATTGTACCTCAGACATTATTTATTTTAATGTATTTTCTACATTTAATTATCATACGTTTCGCATGTTTATTATGATAATTACATCCATAGACAAATTATGAATATTGTTTTAAATGTCCCTGGTTGGTTATCTATGTGGGAGTATAGATAATGTAAGACTTGTATGACTATGATGAGGTATGGAGATACGAGTCAAAGTCATAGGTACTTGTAAGAGTACAAGGCGCTGGACCAACCCGCTATAAGAAAGCTGCATGGATTAAGTCATTAGCTTATCTCATATGTAATCACGTCACAATGCCCTTTACCTGAGATCATCATGGATTCCTACATGAGAGTCACTAATTTTTGACCTAGTCAAAAGTCACCTTTGACCGGGTGATGATAAAGGCTATAATCAGGCTTAAGGTCTTTCATGCGGAGTAATGTGAGTGGTCAAGATGAAACTTGTCCCTCACATTAGTTGAGTGAGTCTGAGAAATGTATGGCCATACTATAACGAAAAGGAGTTTTCGTCTCTTTGATCAGACTACTCAGGGATCGAGAAAGTAATGGTCAGGAATAGGAGGATGACGTCATCCATGCCTCATCCTTGACCGAGATATCATGTGACAAAAGGGACTTATGTGATTGCATGAAAGGTTGCATCGTGTTAACGATCCCCATATGATTTGAGTAGTCGTAATGTCTTGCTAGAGACCGTTTGCAACTTGTGGGTTAATGTTGAGTTTAGCCCACTGCCAACTTCATATAGGCCTACAAGGTCGCACGCAAGAAAAGCCTAACAAGAGCTTTAATTATAGGGTTTATTCAAATTATATATATATATGAATTCAAAATGACAATAATATTATATGTTAGTATTTAATTTATTTGATAAATTAAATAACTAACATTAATATTCAGATTTAATTTATAAAGATAAATTAAATTCGTTGGCTCCCTATTTGGATTAATTATATGGATATGATTTGATCAAATCAGATTAATTCAAATCAGAATTGCAAAATTCGAATTTCACATTTTGAATTTCAAATTTCAAGTTTCAAGATTAATAAAGATTAATCTTGAATATTTTTTGAATTTCAAATTTTGAATTTCAAGATTGATAAAGATTAATCTTGAATATCTTTTGAATTTTGAATTTTGAATTTCAAGATTGATCTTGGATATCTTTTTGAAATTCAAATTTCAAGAAGATTAATCTTAAATATCTTTTTCGAAATTCAAATTTCAAAATTAATAAAGATTATTTTTGAATATCCTTTTGAAATTCAAATTTTAAGATTAATGAAGATTAATCTTGAATGTCTTTTTGAAAATTCAAATTTCAAGATTAATCTTGGATATCCTTTTGAAAGATTCGAATTTTAAGATTAATAAAGATTAATCTTGAATATCTTTTCAGATCTGAATTCAAATTTTAAAGATTAATTAAAAGATTAATCACTGATTTTAGAAGCTCTTAATGAGTTGTATAAATATTAGGAATCATGAACAAGAGAGGCATTCTATTCGAATCTGATTGTGAGCTAAATAAACCCTAGAGAGAGTGAGATGTAAAAGGCGCTAGCACGTTGCGATTGTTGGAAACTGTTCGCATGGATACCGGTAGAGGGAGGCGATCAAAGAAACGGCGGCTCCATGTGATTAGAATCAAGAATGCAAAAGGTCGTGGAACCGAAGAGATCCAATCGCAAGAAACGCTTCGGGTTCGAAACAAAAAAGGTACGTCTTCATCTCCTCGATCTAAACGCCTTTGACAGATCCGTATTTAGGATTAGAAAAATTTAAAATTCCACTGCATGTACATTTTAAAATCCTAACACAAGGTACGTTGCGTCATGATAAGAAGAGTAGGTACCCAACAGAAAGCATCCCAAAGAAAGCTTTAGCCAAAAAGTATCTCTCTAATGTTTGGCTAGTGATCTTCCTATGTCAAGTTAAAGTTACCGTAGTTAGGCAAGCTACTTCCTGATAGATAGGAAGAAGAGTAAAGCCCTGATAGATAGGGATCAGGTGGGACAAGTCGCCGTAGTTAAGCGAGCTACTTCCTGATAGATAGGGAGCAAAACATGTTCCCAATAGACAGGAATTAAATAGGAATCCATGGGAAACCATTGTGTGCTTCCTATATTATCCCATGAGAGAGAGAGAAAGCAGTAAAAACAGGCATACAGAGTAAACCTTGCCTAAGATGAAAGAGAGAAAATGAGATGATAGCAATCAGGGGAAAAATCTTTGAATAGTTTAGGTACCATATAAGCAAGTGAGATGAAAAGAATGTAATAAAATAAGTCCTCTCTTTGCAACGTTATAGTAGTGATCAGAAAAGAAGTAGTAAGGATTATTAAATTCTGAGATATAGCATGTTGGTATAGAAAAGACATTGAATGAATTAGCCAAAGAAATGAATCAGTGTCTAAAAGTTTAATTAGTATAGTAAAAGAAATGTGGCCTAAGAGAGATTATATAAGAAAGATGTAAGGAAAAGAGAAGTTCTAAAGAAATAAAGAGGAATGAGCAAGGCCTAAGAAGACATGTTGGCTTCTCTGATTAGTTTTGGAGAATTATCAATCTAACCACCACTAAGGATAGACGACTTATTCTTAACTTATGCTCAATGGTTTAAAGGTTCCAAGAGTAAAATGACTTCCTCATTAAAGTAAAGAGGCGATAAGCCTACAGAACTGTTGGGATTTTAGAACGTACACGCAGCGGAATTTAAAATTTTCTAATCCCAAATAAGGATCTGTCAAAGATGTTTAGATCGAGGAGATGAAGGCGTACCTTTTGCATTTCAAGATTGTATCTTGCTTTGCGTCTGGATCTCTTCAGGTTCCACAACGTCCCGCGTTCTTACTTCTGATCACGAGGAGCCGACGTTCTTTCAATCGCCTCCCTCTACCGGTATCCACGTGAATAGTCTCCAACAATAGCAGCGTGCTAGTGCCTCTTTGTTCCTCTCTCTCTCTAGGGTTTCTTGGCTCAAGGATGGACTCAATTTCGAAAATTGGATTGATTCTTCTGTCCACGAGCACTTATATTTATAAAGCTCATAGAGTACATCATAATAAAATATTAATCTTTTATTAATCTTGAAAAATTCAAATTTTAATTTCAGAAGGATATTCTAGATCTAATCTTGAATTTTGGATTTCAAAGATATTCTAGATCTAATCTTGAAATTCAAACTTCAAAAGATAATCAAGATCTAATATTAAATTTCGAATTTCAAAGATATTCTAGATCTAATCTTGAAATTCAAATTTCAAAAGATATTCAAGATCTAATCTTGAATTTCAAAATTCAATATTCAAAATGTTAAATTCGAATTTTGCAATCTTAACTTGGATTAAATTGATCTGATCAAATCATATCCATTTAATTAATCCAAATAATGAGCCAACAGATTTAATTTATCCTCATAAATTAGTTGTTTAATTTATCAAATAAATTAAACTAACACACACAAATATTATTAATATAATATTGTGCAATTTCGAATTTCAACATATATACACATATATTTAAAATTCGAATAAACCCTAGAAATAAAGCTTATGTTGGGCTGTTCTTGCGTGCGACCCTGTAGGCCCATATAAAGTTGGCAGTGGGCTAAACTCAACATTAGCCCATAAGTCACAAGCGGTCTCTAGCAAGACATTACGACTACCCAAATTATACGGGGATCGTTAACACGTGCAACCTTTTACGCAACCACATCACGTCCCTTTTGTCACGCGATATTTCAGTCAAGGATGAGGCATGGATGACGTCATCCTCCTATTCCCGACCATTACTTTCTCGATCCCTGAGTAGTCTGATTAAAGAAAAGAAAACTCCTTTTCGTTACAGTATGGCCATACATTTCTCAGACTCACTCATCGAGGGGCCCAGTAATATCTCTCAACTAATGTGAGGGACAAATCCCATCTTGATCACTCACATTCCTCCACATGAAAACCCCTAAGCCCGATCATAGCCTTTATCATCACCCGGTCAAAGATGACTTTTGACTGGGTCAAAGCTTAACGACTTTCATGTAGGAATCCATGATGATTTCAGGTCGAAGGGCATTGTGACGTGATTACATATGAGATAAGCTAATGACTTAATCCATGTAGCTTTCTCATAGCGGGTCGGTCCAGCACCTTGTACTCTTACAAGTGCCTATGACTTTGACTTGTATCTCCATACCTTATCAAAGTCATGCTGGTCTTGCTTTATCTTTGTTCCCACATAGATAACTGACCAGGGACATTTAGGACAATATTCATAATTTCCCATGGATTCAATTATCATAATAAACATGCACAAGTTATGATAATTAAATGGAGAAAATTCATTAAAATAAATAATGTGCGAAGTACAATGATTGGCCCTAGGGCACAATTTCCAACATCCTCCCACTTGCACTAGGTATAATCATTAATTATTCTAATTCCCATTGTCCTAACATGACCCTCATGTTTTGCTTGTGCAAGCGGCTTGGTAAGAGGATCAGCGACATTATCTTCTCCAGGAACTTTGCATATTTTGATGTCACCTCTATCATTAATTTCTCTGATAAGGTGGAAATGCCTGAGTATATGTTTGGTCCTTTGATGTGACCTGGGCTCTTTAGTTTGAGCAATAGCACCGTTGTTGTCACAAAACAAATCTATTAGCTTTGAGATGGTAGGAACCACCCCGAGTTCAGTAATGAACTTTCTAATCCAAACAGCTTCTTTTGCTGCATCTGATGCTGCTATATACTCGGCTTCCATTGCAGAATCAGCTACTGTACTTTACTTAGAGCTCTTCCAACTTACTACGCCACCATTCAACAGGAATACAAATCCCGACTGCGATCTAGAGTCATCTTGGTCAGTCTGAAAACTCGCATCTGTGTAACCAGTTCATAGAGCTCATCATCCAAACCACCGTATACCAAGAGTAAGTCATTAATCCTTCTCAAGTACTTAAGAATATTCTTAACGGCAGTCCAATGACCCTCACCTGGATCTTGCTGGTATCTACTGGTCATACTCAAGGCAAATGAGACATCCGGTCGAGTACATAACATGACATACATAATCGATCCAATAGCCGAGGCACATGGAATCTTAGTCATGCGATTTCTTTGATCCAGTGTTTTTGGACACAAATCCTTTGAGAGAAGGGAGCCATGAGATATGGGTATGTACCCTCTCTTTGAATCCTGCATACTGAACCTATGCAGTATTTTGTCTATATATGTACTCTGACTTAAGCCTATAAGCCTATTGGATCTATCTCTATAGATCCTAATCCTTAGGATGTAATTGGCTTCGCCCAAGTCTTTCATTAAAAATAACTTTCCTAACCAAGACTTGATACTCTGCAAGGTAGGAATGTCATTCCCAATGAGTAAGATGTCATCAACATAAAGCACCAGGAATACAATTGTGCTCCCACTGACTTTCTTGTATACACAAGGTTCATCCATGTTTTGAATGAAGCCAAACTCTTTGACTACTTCATCAAAACGATGATTCCAACTCCGTGATGCCTACTTTAATCCATAAATGGACCGTTGAAGCTTGCATACCTTACCAGAGTCCTTTGAACACACAAATCCTTCAGGCTGTGTCATGTACACATCCTAAGGAAAGCTGTCTTGACGTCCATCTGCCATATTTCATAGTCATAATATGCTGCAATGGCAAGAAGGATTCTGATTGACTTGGCCATCGCTACTGGGGAAAAGGTTTCATCATAGTCAACACCATGAGTTTGTGTGAATCCTTTTGCAACCAGTCTTGCCTTGAAGATACTGACATTGCCATCCATGTCGGTTTTCTCTTTAAAACCCCATTTATACCTTCAGGTGGGTCAATCAAGGTCCATACTTGATTATCATACATGGATTGCATTTCAGACTTCATGGCATCTAGCCACTTGTCAGAGTTTGGTCCTACTATAGCCTCTTGATAGGTGGTTGGCTTATTGTGTTCAATGAGCAACACATCATGACTCCCAAGAAAACCATATCTCTGAGGTGGTTGTCGTGATCTATCAGACCTTTGTAGGTTTTGTGTTACTTGAAGAGGCTCAACAACATCTTGTGAGTCTTCTCTGTCTTCCATCAGTGGCTCTATGGGGTCTTGAGATTCTCGAACTTCTTCGAGATGCAACTTACTCCCACTAGTTCTTTTAGAGATGATCTCTCTTTCTAGAAAGACACCATTTCGAACAACAAACACTGTGTTTGGTGGGATTATAGACATAGTATCCCTTTGTTTCCTTGGGATACCCCACGAAAAGGCATTTGGAGGATCTGTTTGATAATTTATCAGAGGCTTGCTATTTAACATAGACCTCACATCCCCAAATCTTGAGAAAAGACAAGCTTGGTTTCTTTCCAGTCCATATCTCATATGGTGTATTTTCAACTGCCTTAGATGGAACACCATTCAGTGGGAACGCAGCTGCTTCCAGTGCATGGCCCCAAAAGGAAGGTGGAAGATCTGTTTGACTCATCATAGATCGAACCATATCTAAAAGAGTTCGATTCCTCCTTTCAGAAACTCCATTCCATTGTGGGGTTCCTGGAGGAGTGAGTTGTGAGATTATCCCACAACTCCTAAGATGGTCAACAAACTCTTGGCTCAAATATTCGCCTCCTCGATCAGATCGAAGGCTCTTAATTATCTTACCAAGTTGGTTTTGTACTTCATTTTGGAATATTTTGAACATTTCAAAAGATTCAGATTTATGTCTCATTAGATAAACATAGCTATATCTACTGAAATCATCTATAAAAGTAATGAAGTACATGTAACCTCCTCTGGCAGGTGTGTTTAGTGGTCCACATACATCGGTATGTATGAGGCCCAATAAATCAGTGGCCCTCTCATTGTGCCCAGTAAAAGGTGCCTTAGTCATCTTTCCCAATAAGCAAGATTCGTACGTGTCGATTGATTGAAAATCAAAAGAGTTAACAAATCCATCTTGGTGGAGTTTAGAAATGCGTTTCTCATTTATGTGGCCTAGACGACAATGCCATAGGTAGGTTGGATTCAAATCGTTTGATTTAATCCTCTTAGAAGTTATGTTATAGATATTTCCACTTGCGGGATGTTCTAAATTCAAAAGGTAATGATCAAGATGCAGATCACCATCAACATAAAAAATGTCATTACGATAAATAGAACATTTGCCATTCCCGGCAATGGAAGTATAACCTTCCTTATCCAAATAAGAAAGCGAAACAATGTTACTACTTAAAGCAGGAACATAAAAGCAATTGTTCAAAACTAACAAAAGCCCACTGGGCAGAACCAATTCATAAGTGCCTACAGCTAGAGCAGCAACTCTTGCTTTATTCCCAACGCGTAGGTCCACTTCGCCCTTCTTCAATTTTCTACTGTCCTTGAGACCCTGCACATTTGTACAGATGTGAGAACCACATGCGGTATCCAATACCCATGCAGAGGAAGTAGAAAAATGAATATCTATAACATATATACCTGAAGAGATAGCCCTGCTATCCTTCCTTTTCTTTTTCAGATCTTCCAGGAAGAGCTTGCAGTTTCTTTTCCAATGACCAGGTTCATTGCAGAAATAGCAGACTCCTTCCTTTGGAGGCTTAACCTTATTAGGCGTGGACTTGGTTTCAGGTTTGTTTGGCCTTTTGGTCTTACCAGTGAAGCCTTTACCCTTCCCATTACCTTTGCCTTTCCTTTTCATGCCCTTTCCTTTCTGAACCATCAAAACAGTGCTAGGCCTTTTCTTGATGCTCTGTTCAGCTGTTTTGAGCATCCCATGCAGTTTAGAAACAGATTTCTCCATGTTGTTCATGTTGTAATTCATGACAAACTGGTCATAACTGTCAGGGAGTGAGTTCAAGATCAAATCTGTAGCTAACTCCTGACTCAAGGGAAATCCTAGCCTCTCAAGGTGATCAATGTAGCCCTTCATTTTTATCACATGGGAGCTAACTGATGCACCCTCATCCATGTTCCAGGAATGTAAGGCCTTAATGGTCTCAAACCTCTCCTGCCTTGCTTGTTGCTGGAACATTTCCTTGAGATGAACAATCATCTCATAAGCCTCCATGTATTCCAGATCTC
Organism: Vachellia pachyceras; assembly: GCA_025593235.1. Classification (NCBI taxonomy): domain Eukaryota; kingdom Viridiplantae; phylum Streptophyta; class Magnoliopsida; order Fabales; family Fabaceae; genus Vachellia; species Vachellia pachyceras. Next base: position 16,617 of record JANTPZ010138399.1, read on the forward strand.
TTTGGATCTCTGGAACCATGGTGGCTAGCATAAGGCATCCTACATCCACAGAGTCATCCTTATGCTTCATGTAAGCATCTCTATGAGCTCTGGGAGCATTGGCTGCAGGCTCATCAGGAATGGGCCGATCAAGGACATAAGCCTTTCTTTCGTGCTTGAGAACGATTCTCAAGTTCCTGAACCAATCAAGAAAGTTTGTCCCATTGATTTTTTCCTTCTCAAGGACCGATCGTAGTGATAGTGTAGTAGTATTAGTAGTCAATATGATTCTACAATTTCAAAATACACGAAGCATATTAGTAATCTCCCACTGAATTAACAACCCTCAATATAATTAGTGGGCTAAGATCCATATTTCACTTAAACTTAACTCCGCTTTGGCAAGACACTAAATTCAAGTTATTTAGGTAGGTAACCCTTTACCAATTACATCATATGTAACTCTTAGGTTTTATGGGATTCGATCATCATATGATCCGGCATGTTTAACCCCATCTAATGCCTTGAGATCCAAAACCGTTTTGATAATCTCAATTAAGTCAAGACAATAATGAATCATGTGAGTAGCACCATTACTCATGATTGTTTTCCCAAGATAACTCAAATGCATCCACTTTGGTGGAACCTACAACTGAGCGATCGAGGTTTTGACAATTATTCATTAATTGACGGCATTATGACTTAAGATTCATTTGGAGGGTTCAACGAATCAAATACAATATGGTTTTACAGTTGCATCTCATACATTACCAATTAAATTATCATAAATTATCATGCAATGAGATATCAAAAGCATATAATAAACGTGAGACAACATGGCTCCCCTAACCTATATCCTCTCAAGCCAATGAGAGGAATTCTAGAAAAGATTAAAAGATTACATTGAGAGAAACATCTTTTGAACATACGAGGGGAAGTGAGATGAGAGAAGAATGTACATTAAGAATCTTTAGAGGAAGGCACGCCATGCGAGCCATATTTAAATTTTACAACCCCTTGTAAAACCAAAGCCATGTTGTTTCACCATACCCATTCAATCATTCAAGATCAAATCACAATAAGCAATAATTTATAAAGTACAAATGATTCTTATTATGTTCAGATTATATCGCACTACACATATGGGGTTGAGGGGTAGCGCCCCCATGGTGGTCCCACTAGCCGGTTAGCGGGCGAGGTCAAGGGGCAGCACCCTTGCGGGGGTCTCTAGGGCCAGCGTCCCCAATAACAAAATTCTAAATCCAGTTTCTTTATTGTGGAAAACTCTTCTTGATTTAATAGAGCATATAAACCCATAACAATACATCACATGTATTACAGATTCGTATCATATACGAATCCGTCGTATGAACGCATGAACATATTCGTGAGAACAAAACCACACTTGTGTATACATCATATGTATACGAACATATATCCCCTCATATGAACAAATTCGAAAACGCATACATGGTGTATCATATATAGAATTAAAATGCACATGTTATGTATCACATACATCACTCATACATGCTTACAACATACATGCTTCAAGAATTCGAGAATCTATATATCATATTCTCAGTTATAACGCACATATGAATTCAAGAAAGCATACATCTTATGCTAATCACACAAACTCAATCTAAACGCACAATTGACATGGCTCTAATACCACTTTTGGGATTAGGGCGTACACGCAGCGGAATTTAAAATTTTCTAATCCCAAATATGGATCTATGAAAGGCGTTTAGATCGAGGAGATGAAGGCGTACCTTTTACGTTTCAAGATTGTCTCTTGCTTTGCGTCTGGATCTCTTCTGGTTCCACAACGTCACGCATTCTTACTTCTGATCACAAGGAGCCGACGTTCTTTCAATCGCCTCCCTCTACCGGTTTCCACGTGAACAGTCTCCAACAATAGCAGCGTGCTAGCGCCTCTTGGTTCCACTCTCTCTCTCCTTAGGGTTTCTTGGCTCAAGGATGGACTCAATTTCAAAAATTGGATTTTTTTATCCATGAGCACTTATATTTATAAAGCTCATAGAGTACATCATAATAAAAGATTATTAATCTTGAAAATTCAATTTTTAATTTCAGAAGGATATTCTAGATCTAATCTTGAAATTCAAATTTCAAAAGATATTCAAGATCTCATCTTGAATTTCAGATTTCAAGGATATTCTAGATCTAATCTTGAAATACAAATTTCAAAAGATATTCAAGATCTAATATTAAATTTCAAATTTCAAGGATATTCTAGATCTAATCTTGAAATTCAAATTTCAAAAGATATTCAAGATCTAATATTAAATTTTGAATTTCAATGATATTCTAGATCTAATCTTGAAATTTAAATTTCAAAAGATATTCAAGATCCAATCTTGAATTTCGAAATTCAATATTCAAAATGTTAAATTCGAATTTTGCAATCTTAACTTGGATTAAATTGATCTGATCAAATCATATCCATTTAATTAATCCAAATAATGAGCCAACATATATACACATATATTTAAATTTGCGCTAATTGTTTAATTTATCAAATAAATTAAAGTAATACACACAAATATTATTCATATAATATTGTGCAATTTTGAATTTCAAATATACACACATATATTTAAAATTCGAATAAACCCCAGAAATAAAGCTTATGTTGGGCTGTTCTAGCGTGCGACCCTGTAGGCCCATATAAAGTTGGTAGTGGGTTAAACTCAATATTAGCCCACAAGTCGCAAGCGGTCTCCAGCAAGACATTACGACTACCCAAATTAAACGGGGATCGTTAACACGATGCAACCTTTTACACAACCACATCACGTCCCTTTTGTCATGCGATATTTCAGTCAAGGATGAGGCATGGATGATGTCATCCTCCTGTTCCCGACCATTACTTTCTCGATCCCTGAGTAGTCTGATTAAAGAAACGAAAACTCCTTTTCGTTATAGTATGGCCATACATTTCTCAGACTCACTCATCGAGGGGCCAGTAATATCTCTCAACTAATGTGAGGGACAAATCCCATCTTGATCACTCACATTCCTCCACATGAAAACCCTTAAGCCCGATTATAGCCTTTATCATCACCCGGTCAAAGATAATTTTGACTAGGTCAAAGCTTAACGACTTTCATGTAAGAATCCATGATGATCTCAGGTCGAAGGGCATTGTGACGTGATTACATATGAGATAAGCTAATGACTTAATCCATGTAGCTTTCTCATAGGGGGTCGGTCCAGCACCTTGTACTCTTACAAGTGCCTATGACTTTGACTTGTATCTCCATACCTTATTAAAGTCATGCTGGTCTTGCTTTATCTTTGTTCCCACATAGATAATTGATCAGGGACATTTAGGACAATATTCATAATTTGCCCATGGATGCAATTATCATAATAAACATGCAAAGTTTATGATAATTAAATGGAAAAAATTCTTTAAAATAAATAATATGCGAAGTACAATGATTGGCCCTAGGGAACAATTTCCAACAATCCCCAGCAGAAAACTGATTGAAGAATGATTTTGGATGTAAAAGTTATTGAGGCAACAATTTCTTTGTCACAAAATCCATAGAGAAAGGAAATTCAATCTTATGAAAAGAAGCATGTAAGGATAAATTAACCTTCCCACCTGAACTTAGGGGCCGTTTAGAAACCTAGGTTTTATCCCAAAACCTAGGTTTTATCCAAGTACTCAATTTTTCAAAACTAGGTTCAAACCTAAGTTTTTAAAAAAGTTATTTTCTTGTTAAATAACACGTTCGCTTATAATAAATTTTCTCTTTACTTTTTTTCTTTCTCTTTCCTCTTTCCTACTTACTTTTTGCCTCGAATTTAGTAAAAGCTAATGACTTTCCGAACACAATCACCTTTCAAAACCTAGATTTTACCTCAAAATCCGTAAAAGCTATTCTTCGAAAATATATTATCTAAAGCCTATGTTTTGCCTCAAACTTTATAAAAGCCATTTTCAAACATATTTCTAAAAGAGCTCTTAGAAATTTGTATTTTCTGTGTGAATTGCCATAGCCAATGAACACACACATGACTATCCTAAATTGTAAGGTCCAAGGTAAATATACATGCAATGCCAAAACTTTTGAGAGAGTCATAGTTTGGATGCCTATTGAGCAATTTAAAATATGGTGAAACATCACCCAAAACATTAGAAGGTAGTCTGTTTATAAGCTCAATTGCAATATGAAATGCTTCCCACCTTTATAAAACTTATGTATTCTCCTCCCTGATCACTCTAAACAAACTTATTTTGCTCTCAAACTGCTTATCAAGAAAAGCTTTAAACTGAACAAAAGCTTGCAGTATCTCATCTTTAGTTTTTAGTTGGAAAATCCAAAACAGTGGCTATAATCATCTAGAAAATATAATATTGGAATCCATTCTTGGAAACATGCGGTGATAGCCCCAAGAGATATGTATAAATTAATTCTAGGGGCTTATATGCATATGATATAGAAGCTTTAAATGGTAAAGAATGCGATTTTCCATATTTGTAAGATTCACAAAAAATGCTTTTCTTTCATTTCCAAAAATAATTAACTTTGAGATTACAACCACCGCTAAGTTGATACAAACTATCAATAGATTCTTTTTTATTTTAGGAGTATAAAGAATATTGTTCGATTTTACTTTCTCGTGAGAGACATTCTAAACAGTAAAAGAACCTGCTATTTCAACTCCTAACTTATATCCATCACCAATAACTATATTCTTCTTACCATAACAGAAGGTTTGGCAGAATCTTTTAGCTTACTGAAATCTTTGGTCATATGACCAGTAGTCTAATATCAAGATACAATGCATCATTATGTTGATAGCTTATTTTGATGATAACAAAACTCCATGTTGTTACAGGATTTGGAATATGTTTCAAAACCTTGAAATCTCGTTCAACCTGGTAAATGTGCTTTAAAATTCGAGTATGAACATTTCAAAACTCAAGTTCTGTAACTTGATTTGAAATCTTAATGTTAAAACTTGAGTTTGTAAAAGAAGTTTTACAAAAATCGAGTGTTGGTTTTGCAAAACTCAAGTTTTACAAGGCTTACAGGATTCTCAGTTGAAAAACTTTTAGACAGAACTCAATTTTTAGAAAGAAGTTTTGATCTCAGTTCAAAAACTTTCAGTAAGAACTCGAGTTCCAAGAAGAGGTTCTATAAAATTCGAGTTCTATTTTACAATAACTTGAATCCACAATGTAGCAAGTATAGAACTTACACTGGAAACTCAAGTTTGGGATTCATGTTTTATAGAACTCGAGTTTTAACTTTCCAAAACTTGAGTTTTGTGCTTTATGAACTTCAGTTTAAATACTTGCTTTGTCAAACTTGAGTTCCATGATTTTACAACTTGAGTTTGTGCACTTCAAAATATTCAGGTTCCAAAACTTCCTATGCCAACTCGAATTCCAAATAAAAGTTTTACAGAACTTGAGTTCCAAGTTATTCAAACTCTAGTTTCAAAGACAATTTAACTATATCAGTTTCAAACTATGCTATGCAACTCGAGTTCTCTTTTTCTTAGAACTTGAGTTATGCAGAACTTGCTTCTAGAACTCAAGTTTCAAGCAAAAGTTTTCATACTGCTTTACAGAACTTCCATTAAAAACTCAAGTTTTAACTATAAACTTCTGAAAACTCAAGTTAGGCTTACGAAAACTTGAAGTTTCACTTCATATTTCTTAAGGACTCCTCAGATTGATTGGTTTAACACTTTAGTTATGAAAATTTAGAACTTGAGTTCTACATCCATCTAACATAATCTCTGACACATCGAAGTCTACTTTTTGCCAAATCTTTCTTTTTTTTTTGTGTATAGCCCATTTAAATTTCACCTACTTTCATAAATGAATTTTAGTTGACTTATTAAACATGTATGAGATTAACTTAAAAATGTATCCGACAGAAAGCATTAACGTTCATCTCCGCAATTATTGTCGTTGACAGTTGAGTTGCATTAAATGAAGCATTAATTGAAGAGCATTGGAGCTTGTAGTTGTGAGTGAAGGATACTTAGCTCTCTCTAACTATAAAAGAACATTCAAGACATAATAATAATAATAATAATAATAATAATAATAATAATAATAATAATAAAAAGAAAAAGAAAAAGAAAAAGAAGAAGAAGAAGAAGAAGAAGAAGAAGAAGAGAACAACACAATTAACATAGCCTTCGGCATTTATTTCGTTCAACCACCTTCTCTATCATTTTTATTCATTAATTCTATTGAGCACACATATGCGCTTTCAAGAGAGTTTAAATTGCCAATTCTACATGTATTTCAGTGAGATACTCAAGGTTGGAACCTTGATATTGTTGGTTGAAATTGAGTAAAAAACAGAGACTGTCTAAAGGCTAGGTGAGCCTAAGTTGTTGTTGATTACTGGATTGGAAATCTCAAAGGAGCTCTACGGAATGAAAGTAGTCATGAGGACCAAACCAGGATAAATATCTCGTGTTCATCTTCCCTCTGCTTCTATCGGTGACTTTGTTTTAGTTCTGCAATTGTGACTTTAATTTTTAAAAGTGACCAATTCACCCCCTTCTTGGACAAATCCTACACTAACACATCATTCAAAGTCTTGAATATAGCTTACTAATGTCTGTCTTATTTGTAATTTGGGAGTAGAGGATGTTAAGCATAATTTTTTCTAGTGTAACTGGGCTTAAGCTCTTGGTTTGGGTGTCCTTTATCCCTACATTTTGATAATGTATATGATCTTGAGCCATTTTCCTATTTCGCAAATTGTTTATGTGATGTGAACATATCTAAATGGCATGAGGCTATGCTAGTAAGGATTTTATGGTAGATTTGTAAGGGTAGAAATGCTTTTTTATATGAAAACATGGAGACTAATCCTATTCATGCATTTGAACAAGCTGCTAAACTAAGTAAGGAATATTAGGAAGTTAAAGGGTAGATGTTCGGCGAGGAGGGAATCATAAAGGAAGCAGGAAGATCTTAGGTCCTATAAAAGCATTGATGTCCGTCTAAGGAAAAAAAGGGTATAAAAATTAATTCTGATTGTTCTTTTTTTAAGGGGAAGGAAGGGCTTCTGTTGCAGTAGTTGTCAGAGATCCCCATGGGTGGCTTCTTGATGGGATTACAAAGATTGTTGAAGCCTATTTAGCTATTATGGTAGAGAGCTTTACTAGAGGCATTGAAGTATGCAGTGGATAATGATCTTGAGAACAACAAATTTGAAGTTGGCAATCAAACTCTTGTTAATTAGGTTAACCACAATCAAGTTTGTAATATCCCAAATTTCGTAAATTGAAGTAAAGGCCAAACAGATGAACTACGAAATGATTTGAGCCCCATAGATAAGAAAAAAAGAAAGGAAAATGCCAAGACAAGAAAGAATGATCGACTAAGTCCCTAGTCTTGAGGATTTTAAGTATAAATGACTAAAGGACAAAATGGTCATTTGGCCTAATAATAAAGGTAAAATGGTCATTTTAAATAAAAAGGCCTAGGCATAAAATGTCATCAAATAATAAGGACATTTTGGTAATTTGAAAGTCTAAGTTGACCAAAAAGTTAAAGTCAACTCAAAAGTCAAAGTTAACAAAAAATGTCAAAGTCAACCAAAGGTAAGGTTGGAATTAAGAAAGAGTAGAAAAAGTGACAGCATTTTGGTAATTAAGAAAGAAATAAGAAGGTAGTGGCATTTTCGTAAATAAGTGGAAAGTAAGATGAGGCAATGTCATTTTTGTAATTAAGGATTTTCAGAGGTCTAAAGACTGAGAAATAATTATTCAAGGTAGCAGGAATCCTCAAATACTGGAGACCTAAATTGAGAAAATTTTAGCTGGATCCTAAAATAATTAATAAAATTATTACCCAATATCCGGTGGGGGCAGTTTCAAAGTACGGAGAACAACAGTGCTCGAAAGTCCCGAAAAAGGATTTTCTTAAAAAATTAATTATGGAAAATCCGGGAAGAATTTTGAGGAACGGAAAAGGGCTGGAGTATTAGGGAAAAATATAGAATTTTTCCATGCCTTTAAGTCAAATTAACCGCCGGAAGCACATTTTACAGTGTTGCACGCAAATCGAGGAATCTTGACAAGTTATGAGGGAAACCCGGAGATGTTTTGGGTTAGGACATGATGCTACATAGGCAAGGATGCCTAGGGAATGGTGCCACATGAGAGAGAAAGTCTCCAGAAAAGTAAAAAGATGATTACCCGTATAAAGGGTACTTTACGGAAATGCGTGCCATCGGATTAAGTAACTGGATAGTAAAGGATTTAGTTAGCCTAACTAAGTCATTAAGGGAGTAGTTGGGAGCATTAGTTACAGCTTTTTGACCCAACACAAGAGCTTGACAAGTGGCAAGATCTCAAGCCCTTAAAGACAAAACTTAGCCATTAAGTTTTAATCCACACCCTTCATTATTTCAAGGGCATTTTGATAAGCCATTTCCTCCCTCTCTCCTCCCAAAAACCATGCCCCCTCTCTCTCCTTGATCTGAATTTTTCTCTCTTCTCCCAAGCTCTCAAGACTCCATTTTTGCTCTCACAAGGCAGAAGAAAGAGCACACACACAAGGTAAAGCCTCAAGCAACCTCTTTTCTAGTAACTTGCAACCTTTTTCACCTTTCTAATGCTTTGATTTCTTGAATGAATCTCTCCTTTTGAAGATGAGAGGCAAAGATTTCAAAAGGTTGCAAGCTCTTCTTTAAGTAGTAAGGAGTGGTTTGATGTTGGTTGTTGGTTGTTTTGGTTGTTCTTGGGAGTTGTTGAAATTTTGGAAACCATAAGTTTATGGGGAGGTGCTGTCCATGTGAGGTCTTGAAAAGAGAAAACTTGTTTGAGTATTTTGATGCTTGAATCATGATTTGGAAGCAAGAATACACAAGCTTCATGAGCAAAAGTTGAAAATTCCAAAACCCTTCTTTTTCTATTTTTTCAAAAATCTGCAAAAATTAGAAGGAGTGGGATTTCGATGATTCTAATTCTTCCAATGACTTCAAAATGAAGTTTTGTGTAGGGTAAAAATAAGAAAGGGATTTGAGAAGCATTAAGGAGCATAAAAAAAGAGTCTTGAAGTTGTAAGGGTCTTTTAAGGGCAATAAGAGCTTTATTACATTTTTGCAAGTTTTCTTGCATTATGATGATTGGATATTCATGTGGATATTATGACATGATCTTTAGGAAGTTGAGACCTTCAAGAGCCCATTTGAAAGGTTATTCAAGAGAGCCCTAAAGTGAAAAAGGAAAAGCTAAGATCTTGAGGTAGCAAGACTACTAACTCTTCAAAGCTATTTTATGAGCTTGTGTGAATGGTGCATTGTTTTATAATATATGAGTTTGTGTTATGTGTATGGTATGTGACTTTGATTGCTATGTCCATATGCATGTTAATGTAATGTTTGAACATGTCACATGTATCTTGCTCATACACACTCCTTTAAAAGCATTACATGCACATTCACAAGTTTTTGTTAGTTAGTTTTGCTATTGGGATTTGCATAAATCTCATTATCCCCCAACTAACCATGTATGTGGAAGCTCAAGCAAGGGTAAGGAAAATTTTATAGATGAATGAAGAAGATGCTCTTGCTTGCATGATTTTTATATGAATATATGAGTTGCTAAACTCTTCATGAAGTTGATGTTATTGTAACCCTTAAACCTCAACATGAAGCATCTTGCAAATATGTAATGATGCATGGATGACAATGGGCTAAAAGTGCTAAGGAATGGTAAAGAAGTGATCATGTATGTTAGAGGTGGGTTAATGAACCAAAAAGAGGTTTTGATGAACTTTATGAAAAGTTGATTTCCAAAGCTAAAGGGTTCCAAAGGCCGTAAAAAAATGATCAGTCTTACATGAGAAATAAAAATAGCAAACCAGCTCCAAATGAGCTGAAACTTTCCAATTAAAGACTACACATCCAGAACTTTAAAATTATAGAAAGTTTACAAAATTTGGATGTGTATTTAATGAGATATGATTTTTCAAATTTAAGCAAAAAATCTGAGAAAAATTGGAAATAACCATTTGAGCTACAACTTGATGGAATAAACTAATTCAAATGGTTAAGGATTGGAACCAATGATTATTTTCCCTTATAGATCACTTAATAAAGACAATTTAGAAATTGTAACCACTCCATTTTGATAGTTCTGGAATTAATTATGAATTTTCAAAGTTGGACCAGAAATCTGCAAAATGGGCCGGTGAACAGTAATAACTTTTTTGAAGAAAAAGAAAAAATTTAAAGTTCACTAAAAAGGCCAATTTGAGTCATCCAAAGCCCATTAGTGGTTCTAAAGTGATTTAATATGAGAAAATAGGAGAAAATATGAGGTGTTACAAAGTTCTTGTTGATTGGAGGTGTGAAGTGATCCTTGAAGATTTGCTGGAGTCAAGGAAGTTAATTAGAAACCATTCACGTGTTTAGATTCCTAGGAAAGTTAATTTAGTAGCCTACTGGATTGCTAAGGCTTTGTTGGGTGGGTCTTGTCCCATTTTTTGGGTATTTTGACGTCCTCTTCAATTATTGCGCTTGCTAGATGATAATGCTAGGCATGTGATGTTTGATCCAGGGTAGTTTTGGTTGGTTGCATCGTGTTCCTGTTATAGGTGTAGGGAAGTGTTTGGGTTTTGTTGTTTTGGATTCACTTTATTCTGGTCTGTAAGTTGTTATGGCTACTTTGTATGGTTGTTTAGTTGATTATACTTCCTTTATTTGGCAAAAAAGTCTTGGATGTAGCCAGTAAGCACTATCAGAGTCAATATATGAGCTTGAGCCTCCACTTCTTGCATTGAACTTTTGTTGGGCTTGAAAACGGATTTGTCAGAGTGGTGAAAGCAAGTCCTTATAGTATGCCCTAACTTCTCACATGGTTGATACTGATCAATACATTTACTATTGTTGCTTTAATTGGCATAGGTGTAGTTGTTAAGTCCTCTTTTTCTAGTGTTCCTACCACATCCTCTCCTTCCAAAATTTGCTCATCCTCAACACTAGGTGTTTGTAGGAGAGTAGCTATTATCAGCTCTTGCATAATTAACAAAATTGCTAGTAAGAGAAAGTTGATAAAACTTATTCAACCAATCAATTCTGCTTTCATACTATATAGGGACGTTCATAACTCAATCCATCTTAGATCTTTAGCCTGGTACGGAAGCTGGATGACTATGGGGTTATATCTAGCATAAAGGCCAGCGAGTGCTTCAATGATGAGATCAAGAAGGTGAATTGGATTTCTAGCTAAGGAAAGTTGATATGCTAAGCTTTTCATCTTGACTGTACTCATACATCTTTATGGTACCTTTTTTGGTTCATATGAGCTCAAATCAAAGCATCAACAACTTCAATGTGGACTGAGCACCAACTATTTGTCTAGTAGGCAAACACAAGCTAGCGAAGGTAGACACGTCTATCATCTCAAAATAAATTTCTAGAGTCATGCTGTTCAATAACCCCCAAAGAGGACCTAGTCAGTTAAGTCCTATTTTTCAAAAGCTGGGTTGATCTTCATAGCATCCTCTTCGACAATAAACTATCAAGAACATATCTTTAACCCCTTAAAAAAACCTTCAAGCTTGTATCCTTTGATTAGGTGAGGCATGTGTGACTTAAATAGAGTAATCTGTCCTATCCAACTTGATAGAACACACTTGGGACACTGAGTTGATTCTTTTAGACAGCTTGGCAAGCAATGAGATAGACACAGTGAAGTTGGTAGAGCTGATAGAGGATGATGAGGTGATTGGTGACTCATTGGGGTTACTTAGGGCTACTAGCCTGATAGCTTTGATACCAAGATAAAGTTTTACTATAACAGGGCATATTGAGCCCTTCCTATAATGGGTTGAGTATTTTATATTTATAAAAAAATGGGGTGGGAAAGAGATAAGTTTTTACTAAAAGGAAATTCTATATAATGGGACGTAGGGGTAGGAATGCGAGCTGGCTCGCACAGGTTGGCGGGGAGAGTTGAAACAGCCCCCAACGAGTTGCAGTTCTACAATCCCGAGCTCACTCTGCCAACTCGCCAAATTTTTTTTAAAAAAAACTCCTTTTTTTAACCCAATTTTCCCCTATAAGATTGCATTAGTTACATAATTATTTTTCCACCAATAAATTTTTAATAGTGATTTTTCAAGTTTTTCAAAAATTATAAGTATTAATTTTTTGTGATAATTTTAAATATAGTATTATAGAAAGTTGATATAAAAAAATAAAATATTTTATACTATTTTTTAATATATTAGGTATTGTTTATTCTAAAAAATAGAATTTAGTATTACCTTTTTCTTTATAAAAAATATTGAGATGAAAAATATAAAATATATATTTTTTCTAACAAATGAAAACAGGTTAAACAGGCTGGCTCGCCATAACATGTGGGTTGGGCGAAGCCCGTCCCTAGCGGGCTGGTAAAATGCTTGGTGGGCTGCGGCTCGCTATTACCACCCCAAATGGGCATACTAAGTCCTTCCTTTGCTTTTCATTAAATAGGTAGGGTGAGCAATCTGGAATATACAAATATCTGCCACATATGTTCTACATGCTCTATAAATAGCGTATATGCTAGAATGGCTACAAATATGACTACTGAAAGCCAAGTTGAGATTTTTTTTAGTCCAGCCCTTGAAAATAATTTATTTAAGCTACCTAATGACGCATGGATAATTACATTTTTGGCTGCGACTCAATTATATCGCTATCATTAATATTAATATTTATAATAATATTGTTACTATTACTACTATCTTCACATCCAACGACAAAAGTTATAAACTGCTGGCCGCCACCATCCTTACAACTTTTTCTTAAGTAAATATTCAGTCTGATTTACTCATACGAATATTTATTTTCTTAAACGATTTTATTTATTCCCAGTTAGACAACTCTGTCTACAAATTGTTTAATTTATATAAATTAGATATGAGCAAGAAGCATAACATAAAGAAAAAAAAGTTGAAAAGCATATGGGACAAGAATGGAGCTAGAAAGAATTACTGCAAACTCAATTATGAAATAAATTATTACAACACTCTAATGAACTTCCAAATCAAAAGTTTCTCATATAAACGCAATAACTCTAAAGGAGGGGGGAAGAAACAATAAAAAGAGAAGAAACAATTAACGTACAGCTTAGGTGTATACAGGCGCAGGCACTGGCATATCTTTAACGATACCGCATTTCAAAACAAAATCTGGAAGGTTGTACTCATCTCTTAAGGATTTGTTCTCCGACAAGTTGCTAATGTAGAACTGTTGTCCCAAGTAGCGATTCTCAGCGATCTCCGACCTGAAGTTCCACATTCCTGCGTTGTCGAATGTCAACATTATGGCTGCCCAAGATTTGGGGAACACTTGAATGGTGTGTCTACTCAAAGCATCGAGAAGGTTATAGTTCTTCCTCTTTTCTGGGCTCCACTTCCCAGGCTCAATCCTGCAAATCCAACAAACAAAAAGAAAAAGAAATCTGTGAGCTGGTACGAGGAATTATTACACATTAATGCATATGAAAGCTTGAACTTTAAAATTTGAAGGGTGAACGAGACACTAACGCGACAGCGAAGAAGGAATAACCATCCAGGTTATATGACTGAACGCTCTTCTCGTGATTCTCGATGATGATCTCAACGAAATCGCGGAATGTGACGTTCAAGACATTAGGGGCCTCAACCACATTGTCCAAATTGGCTGGTGGCTGATCGGGCATAGTGTTATATTTGAACACCTTATCTGCAATTCCGTAGTATTCTGCAAGCTTCAGTGGCGTCTCAGGTTCAACATGAGACACACCGTTAATTGCGTAACGAAGCTTCCCTTGAGATCTACTAACTGAATGAACCAATATGACCGTGCGGCTAATAGGGATCTGACCATATTTGTAAGAACCTTGAGGATTAGGTCTGGCTGCACTAGCGGTAAGGTTCCAACGGAAAGAGCGAAACTGGTTAAGAGACCAAGCCCAACCCACAGGTGCTTCAGGAAGGTCAGGTGAAGCAGGACCTTTTCCATTTTCATAGCGAATAGTGCCTTTACCAAGAATAACAGTCTTAGAGAATCGTGTTGAAGCGACGACGTAATAGTCTTTAGGTTCTTTATCAGCAGTAACAAGTGCAGTAAGGCATTGGCCTACATGAATATCAAGCGAGTCGTAATTGTTTTGAACTGTGTGAGATCCTTCCATTTCCACAAGCTTCAAGGGATGGTTTTGAACCCTAAAGTTGAGCGAGTTCTTAAGCCCTACATTGCAAATTCTGTACTTATAGGTCTTGCCGGCCTTCATTGTGAAGAGTGGTTCGTCCTTGCCATCACCTTTAGCTGATTTTCCATTGATGAGAACCCCATCTGGTCTCCCAAGAGATCGGCCACTGTCCAAGAACTTTCTAAGATTTGAATGGCTCTTTGTGTGCCAATCACCAATGAGGAAATCAAACTCATCTTCAGGATCTGGGTAAGGAACAGGGACCAACAGACGACTGAAAACGCGAATGGGACCAAACCCACCGGCTGCACGGTGTAAAGCCGTGGTGGGGAAGTAGAAGAAAGTTCCGATCTGGTCCTTAATCTGGAAGTGATAAGTGAA
>JANTPZ010138400.1:0-22187 GCA_025593235.1 Vachellia pachyceras
ATCTAATTTTTGGGCATCTGTAAATTTTTCTGATATTTTGGTCAACCGGTTGACTTTTTGACTTTGACTTTGACTTTTCTTTTGTCAAATGACCAAAATACCTTTTAACTTTCTCATAATTACCATTTTGCCCTTACTTTCTCTAGTTTTTGCAAAATTACTATTTTGCCCTTACTTTTGATAATGAAAGACCTTTATACCCTTGGTCTTTTATTAAATGACGTATGAGTCCCTTTCCTGAAGGTTTTCCCATCCTCATATCACTCTGGGCAATTTTCCTTAATTCTGGAATTCCTACGGAACTCCGTGTACTAAGCCAAGTCTATCCTTACGACTTTTGGCCTATAGTCTTTCTTTCTGTACTATTTACCTCTGATTTCTCTTTTCATTTCCTAGCTATCGGATTAGCATTACATTTAGCTAGCATAGAAATTTATGGATATTACAGTATGTGTGTAATGTAATATGTCTAATGAGCCCATGCATGTATGGATGTTATATGATAGATAAGAACTCCTAAATGAATGATCAAATATGGTTCAAAAAGAATTAGGAGTTAGGGTTTCAAAAAGATGAAGTTTGAAAATGAGAAGTTTGACTTTTTATCAAAGTGAAGTTGGTCAAACCCCTAACTTTGACCTATTCCAAAACAGGGTAAATGAACTCCAATTGAGCTAACATTCTACAGAAAAATAGTTACATTGTAAGGTTTAAAACAAGCTAAATAACAGTGGATTTGGAGTTTTGTACAGAAAGTTATGATGTTCCAAATATTGAAGAAAATCACTGAAAAACCTGGGAAATAGAAAAATGACCAAATAAACAGTACTTTTTCACGAATTAAACTGTGTCATTTGGTAAAGCTAATGGCTCAATGAGTATTTTTCCCTTATAAAGGAACTTACAAGCTTCAAATAAAAACTGGAAGCACTCAATTTCGATTTTTCTACAATTAGTTATGAATTTTCAAAGTTGGCTCAAAAATCTATGAATAGTGACGTGAATAGTAACCTTAAACTTGAAAATTTTATTTTTCACTCTTTGGTTACTCTAGGTCACTAAAGGCCTAAATGTACTTCCAAATAGATATTTAATGAAGCTAAAGATAAAGATTAAGGAGTGTCACATATGGTGCCTTAGGAACATAAGTTCCTTTTGGTACCCATTTATATAATTCTGCTTGATGTTCCTTTTTGTGGCCTTTGAGAGTTTTGATCCTTTATGTACATTCGTCTAAATTTTCTGATAACCATTGCCAGTTCTTCATCTTCAACATCTTCGTCCTCATCCTCTGATTCAGGTTCCCTTTATTTCTCCTTGATAGTTTTGAGAGCTAGCCCCTTTTTCTTTTTCTCTTTAATGTTTGATAGTTCCTTCCTGAACTTTTGTTTGCTCTCATACTCAGCAAGGCTTCCAAAGAGGGCTGCAACTGAGGTCATTGATTCACCATGGGATTCTTCTATGGCTGTGACCTTGGCTTCCCATTTGCTGGACACAACATTTAAAATTTTTCTTACTTGAGAGCGTTGACATATGTTTTGCCGTTGATGAGGTGTGTATAGCGCATTTGGAATTCAGCAATAGTTTCCTCATCTCTCATCCTGAGTAAATCATACTCATTTGTTAGCATGTTGACTCTACTCTCCTTCACTGCTTTAGTACCTTCATATACTATTTTCAGTGCATCACACATGTGTTTTACTGAAGGCAAGGTACAGACTTTGAAGAAGTCATCCTCATTCAATGCTGCTTGAAGCATCAAAACAACCTTTCTATTTAGTTGCATCTTCTTCTTATCTTCTTCATCAAATTCTTATTTAGTTTTAGGAACTAGCTGTTCTTTGTCCTTTTTCATTGGAATGATGTTTCCTGTTTCAAAAACATCCCACAAATCAAAGTCAGTAGCTAAAATAAAGTTCTAGAATTTTATTTTCCTGAAGGAGAATTTCTGGCTGTTGAATGCAGGTGGTCTGGTGATTGATGCTCCATCAGCCATAATGTGTTCGCCAAATCCTGCCGTGGATCTTTTCTCTTGAAACTGTTAAGTTCTTTCAATAAGAGACCTGCTCTGATATCAAATGTTAAAAAAGGATTTAACCAAGAGGGGGTGAATTGGTCTAATAAAAAACACTTTAAAAATCATAGAATTAAAAGAACAAAGTCATTGAAAGAAAAGGGTAAGTGGAATATCGGCATAGCTGCAAGTATCTTGCTAAGTATTCATCAAAAGATTCTCTATCCCCTTGCCTCAAGATAGACTTAGGGAAGTATTTCTGGTTAAATTGGTCCAGAAAAATTTCTCGAGTAATGGGAACATCTCTTGCCTGTAGAATAAGTTCAGTATTGCTCCACCAACTGTCTGCTTCTTATTCTAACTTGTATATGGCCAGCTGTGCCTTTACCTCGAAGGGATAGTTCATTACTTTAAATATTTTCTCAAGCCGCATTATCTAGCTTTCTGCGACTTGGACATTCAAGGATCCTTCAAACATGGGCGGATTATGCTTACAAAATTTGCTCACCCATTGTTGCACATCATCCTTATCCTCCAGTCTCACCATTCGAATTGGAGGAGGGTCAGGAATTGGTTAAGGTTCCTGCTGCGGAGGAGGCTGGGGTTCCTGTTGCAGAGGAGATTGAGGAGCATTTTGATTTTGAGCAGCTAGAGCTGCTGCTACCGCCGCCTGAATGGTAGCTACTCTTTCAGCTACCCTCTCTTGCTCTTGGCAAACTCTTTCTTGCTCTTGGCGTGTAACACCTCTTACTAATCCCTCTTAGCTTCCTTTATGATGATTTGGAACCAATTAATGGCTTCAAACAACTTACGATGTCAAAAGCGACCAAATTGAAAACTTTCATTTTGGTGAAGTTACTATTCACAGTTTTTCGAGCCAACTTTGAAAATTCATAACTAATTCTAGAAAAATCAAAACTGAGTGGTTCCAAATTTTTACAAATTCCTTTATGAGGGAAAAATACTCATTTGAACAAAAACTTGTCCAGTTGGTACAGATTCTTTCGTGAATAAACACTGCTCATATGGTAAATTTTTTATTTTCCCAGGATTTTCTGTGATTTTTCGCCAACTTTGGACAGTCATAACTTTCTGTACAAAACTCCAATTTTAGTGATATTTGTCTTGTTTTAAGCCTTGCAATGTGAAATATTTTTCTAGAAAATTTTAGGACATTTGGAGTTCAATTATTCTGTTTCCCTATAGGGCAAAGTAGGAAAAATGACTAACTTTACTTTCAGCACTTAGTCAAACTTCAGCTCTACTTAACTTCATAACTTATCATTTTGATTTCTAAACCTTTCTTAATCATTTTAACCTATAAAATTAGATACTCTTAAAGCATCCACTAATTATCATAAGTCCATGATACATTCCCAAGTTACATTACATGTCACGTTACAATTATAATACTTAACAACATATAGTCTACAACACAATCCACATTAATGCACATCAAGCTTTGCTTCAAGCATTAAGTACTTGCTCCTTACCCTTTGATGCGCTTCCACCTAAAAATGTTTAGTGGGGGAGGATGATATTTTTGGAGATCCCAGTAGCAAAACTATCTAACATACTTTTATAAAATGCACGACAACTTTCTAAATGAATGAGAATGAATAAAAGTGTAACATGAAACACATAAATGCATATGGCCATAGCATGAACATGCACACATCCACACTTTCATCACCATAAAGTTCAAAGCAAGTCATGCATCAATGAAAACAATTTTCATGATAACATAGATTAGAGTTAGATGGTCTTGCTACCTTGTGTTTTTAATTTCCCCTTAACTTGAATGCTCTCTTGTTGGCTTTGGGAATCACTCTCTTGCATCAAACTTTAGCCTACACAAATGTCAACATTATGGCCATCAATTACAAGCCATTACCAAGACAAAAACCAAGGTAAAACTTCCTTAAATCATCTCTTGAACTTTAAGAACCTTAAAACCCCAAACTCGTCTCTATGATTTTCTAATGCTTCCACAAACTTGAGGTCACTTATACCCTATACAAAAACTCATTTTAAGCTCATTGGAAACATCAAAATCATCAAAACAATTCATCTTCACCACTTTCCAGCTCAGGTTGAGACAATTTCCCAAACAACCAACAACATGAATTTCAACTTTCAACACTTGTATCATCATATTCTTATGCTCAAGCTCATATTCATGCATGGTAAAGCTTGATTCTAACTCTCTTATATCAAGTGTAAAATTGGGTAGCACTTCCCCTATTTATGCATGATTTCCCAATTTTACAAAAACATGAAAACAACTCAATCAACAACAACATCAATATGCTCCTTACAACTCAAGGAGGCTTTTGTAAAAACTTAATGGCTCTAAATCCCTCTCTTTCTCACTTTAGCTCTCAAGAACCCTAACTATGGAACTTGATAAAGAGGGCTGAAATCAGATTTTGAGACCATGGAAGAGGAAGAAAAGATCAAAAGGAAGAGATTGGTATAGAGCTTGAGATGTCTTGCTTACTTACCTTGATTTTCCCATGAGTTTTTCCTCTTCTTCTTCCCCCACATATGGCATCTTCTTGCTCTCCATTTTCTGCTTGCTTGGGTTAGTTTAATGGAATGGGAAGAGGAGAGAATTTGTGTGTTATAAAAATTCCATCTAAAGGGATTAAGGACTAAGATTAAGCCTTAACCATTAAGCTTAATCTAAGGGTGAGAATGAAACCACATACATGACATTTGGTTTCTTCTCATTTGCTCTTTAAAAGTGGTCATCATTGCTGCACATGGAGAGGGAAAAATCTTTTTGGGGTTTGGTTACACTAACCAAACCATCCATTCGGTTACTTCTACTGATTACACTTTTTACCGGTAAACATAACTTTATTCCGGTAAATCTTTTTCTACTTTTCTGGAGATGTTTTCTTCCTCATTTAATCTCCATAATTCCCTCTTAAATATATTAAAATCTTCATCCTTAAAATGTCCCTTAATCTTATCAAAATTAACAAGATTACTTTGTCCTGTCTAAAACTCCTGAAAACACGAAACCTTAGGATAAATCATTTTTAGGGCCTTGTAATTTTCTATATTTTTCATTGATATTCTAGCCCTTCATCTTTCCCCAAAATACCTTCTAAATTTTTCCAAACTAATTTTTGTAATAAATTATAATTTTGGGGATTTTTTGGGCCTTTTTCCTCATTTTCGGGAAAATCGCCTTAATCATACTTTGGGCAATAATTTTGTAAAATACTATAAAATTCACTGAATTTTTAAAGACTTTGGTTTTTTAGTCAGAGAACTCCTGATACCTTAAATAAATATTTTCAACCTTAAATCTTAAAAATTCCATAATTCCTCATCCAGACCGAATTTCAACAATCGGTTGAATCTTTGGTAATCAGTGAGTTCTGCTTTATCTTTTGGCATCTGTTAATTTTTTTGATTTTTGGTCAACCATTTGACTTTTTGACTTTGACTTTGTCAAATGACCAAAATGCCCTTACACTTTCTCTTAATGACCAAAATGCCCTTTCACAGTCTACCTTTTCATAAATTCCCATTTTGCCCTTAACCTTTTGGCCCTTGATCTTTTGGTTTCTAACCCCTTGGGCAACTTCCCAGTAGGTCACCCATCCTCGAATTTGCTCCCGGGATGAGCACGCTTAACTTTACTATTCCTACCAGATTTCATCCACCGGGCCAAATCTAATTCTGCGACTTACGGCCCAATAGTATCAACTTTTTCCGTACTTTCTATCCGTGGGTTCTAACTTGACTTTTGATTACTGGTTTAGCCCTTTTTATCCAATGACCATATTGCCCTTGGTCTTTATACTTAATAACATTTATATCCCTGGCTTACATTCTTAGAAATCTCAAAGCCTTAGGACTAATTGATCAGGGTCTCTTAAGTCAACTGACATCTCCTGTTTTTGTACTTTTATTTATGGGCCTTGTCTTATCCTATAACTATCGATTTGGCCTCTACATGGGCTTACAGAAAAGGGTGGATATTACATAGTGAGCCTGAGCCATTCTTAACTATTCCATCAATTGTTGTTGTTCATTTAGTCTTCTCAAAATTTCTTGCATTGGATCGTCCTGTCTAGGTTGACCTTGTTGATCTTCTCTATTCTCAGTTCTACGAGTTCACACCATTTTGATCTTTTAGTCCTTTATTAAAAAAAATATCATGCTCACCAAATAAACCAAAACATCATATATATATCACATATGCTTTTGTATATAAGTGTTTTACTAAACTTAAAGTTTTACTGAACATACAAAAAGTTCTAACATCACATTTCTAATATCTAGTCATATGGAAATACTTCATAAACAAGAGCTTCTAATTTTTCCAAACATATATAGAAAGTGGGAATAGGGAACTCTATAATTTCTAGACCAGCTTACTGCTGCAGCCTATCATCATGAATGGTTGCTAACATAGCCCATGACCATTCCGAATCACTTGCTGAATCTAAGGCAATTTGATCCAGCTCGTATGCCTCTCTGGCCCTTTGGATCCATGCTAAATAAAATCTTCGTCCCTGCAAAGTTGGGTGCTCCCGAAGTCCATGGGTGTTTGCATCTAATATACATTCTAATGAAGCAATTCTTTCACACACAGGGCCTTTATGTATGTTTGGATCCAAACAGACTCTCCAATCTCTCCCCATATATTGAGGTTGCTCCTGCACTGGCTCTTTCCTTACCTCCACCACCTCATTTGAGTCTTGAAAGGATTCCACCACATTTGAACCCGTCTCTGAAGACTCTTTCTTAACCCATTCCTCTACGGGAATACTTAACCCTTCAGGCTCTCTCATAAAGGGTGCTTCCAGTAACTGCCTTAAACATTCATCACCACGTAATCTCTTCTTTACTGGTAAGTCCTCTCTTGGCCTCTTAGTTAAAATTGAAGGTCTTGGTTCCTCTTCCTGCAATGGCATCTTATATGGACTTGCTAGCTTCTGATCACCTTCCTATGAAAAGTATATCTCTATCTCAAGATCTTATTCCTCACTAAGATCCCCTTGATTGAAAAATCATTCAGAATGCAAACTTATCTCTGGAGTATTGGTAAACTCCGTTCCATCCTTAAGATAAAGTGGTTGAGTAACCTCTTCACTTGGCTTTTTCATGCTTAGCTAATCACCATCATTCATAAATTCATGAATATGGAAAATAACTAACTAGTATACAACCATAAGAGGCAACCAATACATAACATAGCACTTAGCACATAACATATCTAATTCATTCACATGTTGAATAATAGTGCACAATATAACAAATAACAATGCACAATTATTCAAATCAAATCCCAAACCTTTTCTCTGATACCAAACAATGTAACACACATTAACTAACCCTTTAGCTTCAATTTATATCCATTTGGAACCACTTTTGGGCCTTGAATAGTTTAAAGAGTCAAAAGAAATCAAAGCTGAAATTTTGACTTTTAAAAATTACTATTCACAAAATTTTGGCCCAACTTTGAAAATTCATACCTGATTCTAGAAAAATCAAAATTAAGTGGTTCCAATTTCTATTTGAATCTTATAAGTTCCTCTATAGGGAAAAATACTCATTGGGTCATTGACTTTCTCAATTGATACAGTTTATTGTGCAAAAGTTCATTGTTCATTTGGTAATTTTTCAATTTTCCCAGGTTTTTCATGATTTTCTTCAAACTTTGGAACATCATAACTTTTCGAACAAAACTCCAAATCCAGTTTTCTTTAGCTCATTTTAAAGCTTGCAACATGAACTTTTTGACTGCAAAAAATCAACTCATTTGGAGTTCATTTACCCTATTGCACACCATGCCAAAATACAGGGTTTGACCAACTTTACAATTACCATTTAGTCAAACTTGTTATTTCATAGCTTCATAATTAGGCATACTAACTTCTAAACCTCTTGATCATATTTAACTATGTATTTGGAAACACTCAAAGCATACATTCACTACTCCATGGCAACCAAACATGTAGGAGTTTAGATTACACATTTACATAACATCCTTCATTAATGTAACATTAACTTACATCATCAAAATATGATTAAAAGCATGCACTAATCTTGCTTCAAGCATCATTTACTTTCTCCTTACCCTTGTATGAACTTCCACCTAGAAAATGGTTAGTGGGGGAGAATGAGATTTTGGGAAATATCAACAGCAAAGCTTACTAACATATATTGCATGACATTCTTTAGTTCAAGTAGAAATGTGTAACAATGTAAAATGTGTAACAAACGCATATTAATGCATATAGCCATAGCATAACATCACTAATAAACACATTTCAACAATGTAATAATCATCACCAAGTCATGCACATTTTCAAGATCATTTCACAACAATGTTAAGTAGAGTTAGATAGCTTTACTACCTTTAGCTCCTAATTTCTCTTTAGCTTGAATTCTCTCTTAATCACTTGAGGAACTAATTCCTTTCACCAAAATCTTTCGTACACAATTCACAACATTATTGCCATAAAAAATAAGCCATTTCCAATGCAAAAATCCATGTAAAACTCCCTTAATCATCCCCTTAAATTATATAAGCCTTAAGACATCAAACTTGTCTTTAATGTGTTCTAATGCTTTCCTAAACTTGTACTCACTTTTACCCTACACAAAACCTCATTTTAAAACCATTGGAAGCATTGAAATAATAAAAAAATACTCTTGCATCCACTTTCTAGTTCTACCACTTCCAGCTCTGGACGAAAATTCCCCAAAAATAGAAAAAATGTTTCTTCTCAAACTTTCAACTTATACAATCACCATTTCTTGCTTCCATACTAATTTTCCATGTGTTGTTTGGCTCAAATACAACTCTTCCATATGAAATGGAAATTTTGGCAACATCTCCCCTTAGGGTTCTTCATCCCAAAATTTACAAAATCATCAAACAAGATCCAAACACACCAAAACACTCCTTACAACACAAGGAGTCGTTTTCAACCAACCATGAGTTATAAATCCCTCTCTTTCTAATTTTTACTGTCAAGAACACAAACTTTGAATCTTGAAAAAGAGAGGTTTAATCCTAATTCTAATCCATGGAAGTTGTAGAGGAGATCACAAGGAGTAAGAATATATATAGCTTTAGGCGCTTAAGCATTTTACCTTTTATTTTCTTCAAGTTGTTCCTCCTTTTTCTTGCTTGAAATGGTGTTGTCTCTCTCTCAATTTTTCTGTCCAATATGTTGGCCAAAGTGGGAGGGAAATGGAGAAGAAATAGGTTATAAAATCCCTCACAAAAATTCAAGGGTTAAGATTCATTCTTGAATCTTAAACTTAATCTAAAGGCTCTCATTTAGCCACCCTTTACTTCATGTGCTCTAATATCATTGGTTGAAATTAAATAATGGTAACTAAAGAGTAACTAGGGGGTTAAAACTTGGTTAGGCTAACCAAACCAAATTCCATTCAGTTAGCTCTACTGATTACACTTTTTACTGATAAAAATAACTTTATTCCGGTAAATCTTTTTCTACTTTCTTTGAAGATGTTTTCTTCCTCATTTAATCTTCATATTTTCCTCTCGAATATGGCAAAATCATTATTCCCAAAATACCCCTTGATCTCAACAAAAATTAACAGGATTATTTTATCATGTCCAAAACCCCTAATAACGCGCCATCGGAGGGCAAAATATTTTTAGGGCCTTAAAAATTACTACATTTTCCCCTGTGATTGAGCTTTATTTGTATTAGTTTCCTACTTGAATTTTCAGAGTCTTTGAGTCAATTTTAGCCCATCCATACCCTTTTTGTGCTTAAATGTAGACAATGAGTTATTGATTTGGATTAATGAGATTTTGGGCACCTATGCGATGAATAACGACTTATTATGCCTAAATTGCATCATGAGAAAATGATACTGCCCATATTTGCTATTTCATTTCAGGAACTCCTTACAAAAGGTCAAGGGAAGCAGCTCTGGATAATTTCGTCGCGGCACAATTCAAAATTCACCGCGGCCAAAGTTCAAGAAGTCAGGCAAAAGACTCTCGGGTGAGGTTCGCGGTGATGAAACCTGAGATTCACAGTGGCGAATATCACACAGAACTGAATTTTTACCTCAGAAGGAAAATAACCCGACCCGGCTTGAGAGATCCGACCCATGACAGTTTATAATGCTAAATTAGGTCATTTTCGACTAGAGAAGGAGGATGCTAAGGAAGGAAGGCAGAAGCACACAACACACTAATTTTCTCTCATCTACACACTCTCCAAACCCTACCTTCATCCATTACCTTCACCATTCACCCATTCATCATGCTTCATTCATCCATTCATATGCTGTCTCTACCATCCATGAGGAGCTGAGCATCTCTATCCTCTTTAAGATGGAATGAGGTAGAGTTCGAAGTGCCGAAAGGGGAGTATTTACTTTCAACTTGTATTTACATTATGCATTACTTAGAATCCAAGTTGGACTTTGTGATTTGTATGTAAATACTTGGTCTCAGTTGAGTCAAACTTGGATTATTGTGTATTGAGTTGTTTTGTAATTGATAAAGTGAAATGGAGTTCATTTTGCTTATTTAATGAAGTCTTGTTGTTCTCTTCTATCATCCTAGTTGTGCTTGGTTTTAGAGTCAACATGCATGGAGTTGATTTTGTCACTTTGCGATTTCCGTACACACACTAAGAGCACTTCAAGGATTTCATGGAATGGAGTTCATTGCATGTTATTCGTGACCTAACAAGGCGTGTGGGGATTTAGAAGGAGATCATTGTATGAAGCTCCAGACCCATACGAATTATTAGGGTTTGTGATTTCGAAAACTTAGTGCGAAAGTCGATACTCTACCTAATGTTTTGCGAACTACGATGGCTTAGTTCATTTTCAATAGGAACCCACCATAACACTTCCTTTTCAATCCAAATCTGCCTTACTTTGCTTTGCCGCCTGAAAATACCAAAAATAAGTTTTGAATTTTATAGTTGCATTAGGTATATAGTTAATCTTGAATTAAGAAACCATTTGCATTTGCATCACGAACATAATCACAAGCTAAGGACTATTGGTACATGATTAGCTTCCGGTGAGAACGACCCTGGGGTTGTCACTATACAATCCTTGGAAATCAAAATTAATATTCTCGATCCGGTGACAGCCATGCCTAGAACCAAGAGACCAAACATAGTAGTCCCCCTAGCCCTGAACTTGAACCTTCCCAAACTTTTACGGAAATTTTAGAGCTAACTAAGAAGCGTCCTTTGGTTAAGGAACACTCATTCCCTATGATTCCTGCTGACCATCACTTTGTCCATAGGATTACTCAGTCTGGCCTTACTGGCCTTGTCTGCCAGTGTACCCAGGGTAACCTTGCCTTCCATCACTTCTACGCGAAGTGCCGACATGAGACTGGTTTATTTATTGATTGCCGAGGAATTGTACTTTATCAGGGCATTTCCCGCCATACCATTAGTGCCCATCTCTCATTACCCATAGCTGAGCGTGATCATTATGTTCAATTTATGAGTAACTTTCCTTCGGACGAGATCATAGAGACCCTGTGTTTGCTTGGTATGGGTTGGCATGTGCCTCATAGGTCAGAGATGTACATTTGCAGATCCGAATGCTGCCCTGAAACTAAACCTTTCATCCACTTAGTTTACAGCAACATACTACCCACGAGCCACCTAGTGAACTTGACAAAGAAACAGGCTCTCTGATTTACATGTTAATACAGGGAATCTGTTTTGACATTTCCACCCTCATTTACTCTACCCTTCGTGAGGCCGTACTCACATTGAAGACCACGAAGGCCATCATTTTTGCTCACCTCATATCCGACATGTTTGTTAGGTCTCATATCCCAGAGTACCTTGAAGACCATCCACTTGCCCCTACCCCTGTGTTTACATACGATAGGATCCGTAGAGCTCCTGCACGCCAGCCTGAGCCATACATAGACATTAATGATCTGCTGGATGAGGAGGAGGAGGTTCCAGCATAACAAGCATCAGACGACCGCCCACCATCACCAGCCCCTGTCTCACTTGAGAGTTTGGCTGCTGAATTTCAGCAGTTCAGGGTCTCATTTGAGAAGGAGAGGAGGTATCGCAGGAGGATGGACGCCTTGATTGCACAGAGCTTACACTTCGAGTTGCTTCCAGAGGAGGATGAGGATACTGGTGCTGAGACTTCCGGAGCCAGACCATCCGGAGAGGGCGGAGTAGAGGAGGGGACTCAGGAAGAGGATGCTGTTACTGAGGTAGATTCAGAGGCTGATTCAGAGATGCAGGGGGATGCTTAGCTTTTCTGCATATTTTCTCTTGATTTTCTGGATATTGAACGGTGGTACAGTTGCGATGTGGATTGGATATCTTTATGTACTTTATCTTCGTAGTTGTATATATATGGATTTTTACTGATGCTCTTTTCCAGATTTCGTTGCATGTGTGCTTGATTATTTGATATTGCTTGTGAATGCCACGCGCATTGACTTATAAATCTTACCTTCCAATCATTGAGGATAATGTTTGAATTAAGTGTGGGGGGAGATTAAGAATTTAGTCACGGTGAAAATCGTAGAACAGGCAATTTCAATGATGAACACAGAGCAAAAAAAATGAAATAAAACACAATGAAATGGAACAAAAAGATGGAATGCTTATTGTAGATGAGAGGCATGAAGAGCGGTGGAGGAATACGAGAGTCGAGGTGACCAACGGCGAAGTTCACGGCGACGGGAGGAAAGAGCAATGACAGCGACGATGAAATGATAATGTGAAATGGAAGGAAATGAAGGAATTGGCTTGAAAAGGGGCACGGCAAAGGCGAAGAGTCATGATTTTCGCCGCAGCAAAAATATGAAAAGTCACAAGGTTGGCCGTGTCTAAAACAAAAGTTAGTCACGGCGAATACTTCCCGAGAGCTCACACGAGTCTATCAACAGAGTTGGCTGCGGCTAAAATTGAATTTAGTCGCGGCGAAACATAACAGAGAGGAAAATCACAGAGATGGAAACACAAAACACACAACAACAGCCAGCATTCAAGCTAAAACTTCAACCAAACAATATGCACATTTTAACCTTGCAAGCAGAACTCTTTTCAACATCAATCCTCTTGGAGACAGACCAATCACAATATCAAAGGAGCTTATTGAATTCAAAATAATCCTACACTACATATAGAGACTAAACTACCACTACTGGCCATATTCCTCCCTCACACTTGAATCATTCGTATTCACAAGATATTCATTGAAAGCTTAAATCAAATGATTAAGGAAGGGAAAGGAACAACCTAATAATCATGGTGGTTTACGAGTTTCATCAGTGTCCCCATGCTCTTCTTTTGATTTTCCATACAACGCATACACAGGTATAGCCGGTTCAGGTGATGCTCTTCTAAAATGTTCTGCAAAATCAATCGAAATACCTCTCCCGGAGGTGCCATCACTGTTTATACGGGGAAAGGCATGCATGCACTCATTGGTTGATTTCTCAAAATGTGTGTATGGCATTGAAAGCATGCTTTCAACCGATGCAATATGGGTGCATTTTTTAATGATTTCACAAGAGCACAATGGTGAATCGGGAGGTTTAAGAGGAATTTTCAGATTGTCATCATTAAATGGTGCATATGAGCAATGATGTGAATATGTTGGTTCATTTTCCATTTCATGTTCAGCACATGCATCATCTACCACAGCATCAAGGGCATTAACACTTAACAATGAATAATCCTCGTAAGGATGTTTCATAGCCTCATAAATATTAAAATTGATCTTATTTTCTCCTACTTCTATAGATATGCTTCCTTCTTTCATGCTAATCATAGTATTAGCCGTCCTCAAGAAGGGTCTTCCTAAAATCAAGGTGGATTCATTAATGGATTCTTTAGACATATCAAGCACATAAAAGTCAGCAGGAAAAACTAAGTCCTTTAACTTTACAAGAATATCCTCAACTATCCCATTTGGATACCTCATCAATCTATCAGCTAGTTGGAGTACCACAAATGTAGGTTTCAAGTTCTTGACCCCTAAGGCTTGATAAACGGACTTTGACATCACATTAATAGCAGCCCCTAGATCTAACAACGCTCCCCCTATGGTTATCTTTCCTATAGTGCAAGGGATGGTGAAAGATCCTAGGTCTTGACATTTCACAGGGAGTTGCGGTTTAAACAAGGCTGAAACATTTGAGCTTACTTGGACTCTTTCATTAGGTCTAAATTTTCTTTTATTGGTAAACAAGTCCTTTAGATATTTAGCATATTTATGAACCTTTTTGACTAAGTCAAGCAATGGTATATTTACCTCTACTTTGCTAAACAAATCATAAACCTCCTTTTCACTATCCTTTTCAGCAAGTTTTCTATTCATCAAGTATGAGTTTGGAAAAAGGAGTTCTTGAATGTTTACCTCCTTATCTTTTGATGAGGTCGAGCCATGCTTGCTTCTTTCCTTGTTCGTACTCGTTGCCCTTTGCTCAAGATTTCTTCTTTCTTTCTTCTTCTTCTTCTCTTTGTTGTGGTGAGGCACTCTCTCTTTTCAACAATAACTCTTCTTTTGTGCCCTCACTCTTTCTCTCCTTTTCAGTAACTTGTGGAATCTCTTCAAATTCACTATCCTCCTCTGTTTTCTCCTGTTCTTCTTTATCATCAAATCTCACTTGCCTCCCGCTTCTCAAGTTTATTGCATTTAATCCCTTGGGGTTAATGACGGTATTTGACGGTATGGAGCCTCCATTCCTTACTTGTTGTTCACTCATATTGTTAGAGAGTTGAGTGACGAAGGAATTCAAGTTCTCAGCTTTTGTCTCCCACTGCTCCATCCTCTTTTCTAAAGAAGCGTATCTTGCGTCATTTTTGGATGAATCTTTCTGAATAAGTGAGGCAATTGAATTGATTTGATTTGAGGTGGAAGCCTTCTCTTCCTTGAGTAGCACCAGCATATTTTGCAGCAATTGATTTGTATCTTCCTTTGGTGGCACACTCAAGGCTTGTTGTGTATTTTGAATGTTGGAGTTAGAAGGTCCAGCTCCTACACTCCTTTGGAATCTTTGGGCATTGGCCTCTTCACCCCTCCAACTAAACTTTGGATTTGATTTCCATCCCTCATTGTATGTGTTAGAGTAGGGATCCCATTTCTGATTCGGTTTCCCTTGGTACAATGCAGAAACTTCTTCGAATCGGCTTGGGCACACACTTGAAATATGCATTACTGACCCACAAGTTTACAACTTCGAGTAGCTAAATCCATGGATGGTTGTGGCTTATTGACATTTATGTTCTTCAACTTAGCAGCAATGAAAGACAATTGGGATGTGACTTTACTTTCCAAAGAATCTACCTTTGATTCTAGGGTGTCCATTCTCCTATTTTGAGCACTTGAATATCCAACTTCATGAACAGCCCTAGTGTCTCTCACACTATATTGTTGATGGTTCAAAGCCATTTTTTTTATAAGCTCCCAAGCTTCTTCGGCGGTTAAATCAATTAATGAACCTCGAGCAACTGCGTCCAACACCCTTTTTCTTGGCTCTTCAACCCATCATAAAAATATTGAACCAACTGCTCATTCACTATTTGATGGTGAGGGCATCTCGCAAGAAGGTCTTGAAATCTATTCCAATATTCGTATAACAATTCCTCATACTCTTGTCTTGCTGAATAAATTTCTTTCCTCATTGATGAAGTTCTTGATGCTGGAAAATATTTCTCCAAAAAAGCTTTTCTCAGATTAACCTAACTTTGATAGGCATTAGCTACATGCCTCAGAAGACGCATTGAATTAATCGCATTTTATCAAGTGAATTTGTAACATTTTGAGGGAATTTTGATCCTATTGTTGGGCTTTTATTGGGTTCAATTGCATTAAATTTGATTAATGGCAATTATGTGAAATTAAATATAATCAAGGTTAAAGGGTCATATTTTTAATCATTTTGTTGAATGATTGATTTTAGGATATTTGATGCTACTCAAGACCAATTTTTATTGTAGGTACCTTTGAAAGAAATTTGGATCAAAAGGTAATTCAAATGAAAATGCTAGAGAAGGACCAAGATTTTTGACACAATTCATTCATTTTGGGCCACCTTTTCTCTTGTGATCATGAGCCCATTACCCCATTTCCTCATTCATTGCAAAATGCCACAAGGGACCACACACACAAATTCCATTTTCCATTTGTTCATTCCATTCATTCCATAACCATTCAATCCATCACGCCACCGATTCCATTTCTTTGACATAATGGGCCAATGATCAAGCCCATTCACATACCACAAACCCTCAATTCATTCACCAAAATAAGAAAACGGAAGCTGGAGACACACACAACATCTGGACATTCCTTCTTCACCCATTCATCCATCCAGAGACCATGTGCGCACACTAGCCGCCGAGGATAGCCAATTTTTGTCCTCATTCATTAATTGACAATTCCATTTTCAAGCGGCGGCCACACCTTTCATTCCATTCATCCACGTGGCACAAAGCTTCAATTGATAATCCTAATCAATTCATCCACACACAGCGATAGAGGAAGGAAGCGGCGTCGCACATTAACTCATCGGTTCCATTCAAGCGGCGCACAAAGCTGATTCATCGTCCATCAATTCCAGCATCATACAATTCATCCGTCGCACATCTTGGCTAAAGGGATGGCAGTAACGTTTGGAATTCTGGAATTCTTGATGGCAAGGCTTGGCTAAATCTTTAATTCTCTAATTCAACAACAATGGCATGAGCTTGAGACTTCAAAGGGGAGTTTTAGTTGCTTTAATTTCCTGTCCAATAATTGTTTAACAATTCCTAGGTCTTAGGATAGTTTCTCTAATTATTGGAACAATTTGTATTGTTTGATAGAATTTATTTTGGAGATTATTGTGACTAGAATTATTGCTTGGCATTTGATATTGGACTTATTATAGCTTTAATTTCAATTACAATGTTGTGGTATCACATTGTATTGGATTTAGAGTGAATATTTTGTGATTTTCTAAGGTGGCTTAGAATCTTGGATCAAATAATCTTTTGCTAGCTTTAATTCCATTTGAATTTAAGAGTTACAATTAAGCAGTGGTTTTATTATCCTTAATTCCTTTTTACTATTCTGGTGGCAGTTAGTAAATTGGAAGTTTGGAAAATATTTCGTGACAATTCGAGGTGGCTCGGTTGTTGGATTAAAGTTTAATTATAATTCTTTAATTCAATCTTTTAACTCCCATATCCATTGAAGTGATGATTGCCTGCGTTGTTGAGTTGGAGAATTGTTTTCCATCGTCGTTATTCGCGTTTCATTTATCTTCATTTGTTTTACTTGTTTTCATATTCAAAAATACCAAAAAGAAGTATTTTCATTTTAGTTTAATTCGTAGTATCCACATAAAATTTCCTCCAACTATTTTCAATTTGAGTTACTCGCATTTAATTACTAGGATTTCATTTCGTTTTATCGGCTCCTCAAAGTGAATACGACCCGGATTGGTGCTATATTACATTAATTCGGTTAAAATCTTTGACGCAGACTTAGGCGACTAAAAATTCGCTCGTCACATATATTTCCATTTATTCTACTTTTTTATTACTGTCTTTTCCCTTGGAATTATCACAGTGTTTAAAATAATATATACATATGAATGTGTATCATTTAATGAGATTCATATCCTTTTAAATAATTTGACATTCAAAGTCGCTTCTCCAACGTTTATCCAAACAGTTTCTTCTTTTTACGGAAAGTCAGTTTTCCAATGTTTATCCAAACATATATCACATTACATCTTTTAATTTCTACCAAAATTCATTTTCCAAAAGACATTATACCAAAAAGTCACTTCTTCCACCGTTTATCCAAACGAACGCATTAATAACTCCCTTTAGTCTTTATTAAAATGCATCAACTAATAGCCCTTTTGGTTCAAGAAGTTTATAGAAATGCAATGGAATGTAATGGGTAAGGGTGTAATATAATGGACTAGAATGATGATTACAAAGCATTTGTTTAGTATGTTATCATGAAATGAAATTCATATTCTATCTATAAAAAATAAAAAATGTGAAACAAATTTTTTAATTCTATTAAAATTACTTGTGAAGGGTATAAATGTCTAAATACTGATTTGTGAAAGATACATGTACCTACTTGTTAATTCATAAAAGTTGTAATTTGGATTATATAGTTAAAACTATATAATAAAGATTACATGATTTGATACAATCCATTGCAATCAGTATTACATTCAATTGTATTACTATACCAATCAAATAATGTAATTGTAGAATGCACTAGGATTAAATGTAATCATCTTTCATGTGCTGGGCTTCCCAACTTCCTCCAAACAACTAAAATTACAACTTGCACGCATTAACTGGTTGAGAAGCTATGCCATGGAACTTTCAAAGCTTCAGCTCTGATTAACTTCTTTAATTAGCAGGCAGCAGCACATAAATATTTTCAATTCGTCTCAATTGTTATTTAAGGTTAGCTGATTAGAGTATATTTTAGGAAAATTTGGGGAAAAGTCCCCGTTAAAACATTTATTGGTTAGTTTAATTAAAATTTATATAGATGCTACACATTTTTTACTTTTAAAAATTTATTCAAACTTTATAAGCATATTTTACATTCGCATATGTAATCTTGACCTCCCTCACAACTAAATCTATGACCTATTAGTCATATCATTAACTAATAGTACTATAATTTTTGTTGACATCAATAACTCCCTCTAGTCCTTATTAAATGGTAGGGCAGAGCAGCGGGTCGAGCTAGCCCGATTGCCAACCCGTGCCCCGCCGGTTTAGAATTAAGCGGGTTTGGGTTCAACTAGAACCCGGTAGCAACCCTTTTGTGTCCGTATGAAACGGGTTGCCCTAAAACCCGTCGACTTCGAGCGGGTTAACGGGCAGCCCGTTAAATTTCTTTGTTTTTTCCTGCTTGCTCACTCACTTGGGTTTCATTGGATAGACGAAAGAAGCCAAGGAAGGTGACTATCCTGAAGGTTTTGTTGAAGAACTTCATAGACGGCTTGGAGCATATGGCGGTTGCTATGGCTCGATTTTGAGAGTGCAGGGTGTGACACATCCTATTTTCCCTTATATTCTTATTATAGATCATTTACTAATCACTCTTGAGCCTTGGATAACTCAATTTGGGCTCTCTATGTGAACTTAAACTTTTAAAAATGGAAAAACGTGGTTACTGTTCACATGCCCTTTTTCCAAATTTCTGGCCTGACTTTGAAAAATCATAATTAATTCTAGAAAATTCGAAACTGAGTGATTCCAATTTTAAAATTTTTTATTAAGTGAAATATAGGGGAAAATTCACATTGGTTCCAATTCTTTCCCATTTGATACAGTTTATTCAAAAACCACATACTGTCCAAAATGGTTCACTCCAGTTTTCCAGTTTTTACCTTAAACTATAGAAAATCATATCTCTCAAAATACACATCCAAATTTCGCAAACTTTATATCCTTTTAAAGCTTAGGATATGTAGTTTTCAGCCCATTTGGAGCTCATTTGCTATTTTTAACTATCGCTTGAAACAGATTCATTTTTCAGGGCCTTTGGAACCCTTCAACTTTGAAATCCAATTTTTTTCATAAATTCCTCCAAGACCTCTTTTGGTCCGTTAACCTACCTCTAACATGCATGATTATTCCTTTACCATTCCTTGTTAGTTTAGTCCATTTTCATGCATATACCATTACCCATTCATATGGTTCTTTCTTGTGGATGTTTAGGGGTTACAATCACAACAAACATCAAGAGAGTATTTCATCTTAAATATGTACACAAAACCATGCAAACAAGGCAATCTCTTCATGCATCAAGGATCTTTTCCTTAGCCTTTCTTGAGCTTTTACCTACATGGTTAGTGGGTGGGGGATGAGATTTGGGAATCCCAATAGCAAAACCACATAATCAAAACATTGTGAATGTGCATACATAACTTTATGGCATGTGTATGAACATCTAAACATGTGACACATAAACTTCACTTGAATATGCATATGGCCATATCACAAAAGTCACATTTCATACACAAATCATGCACTTTGCTTATCATAAAAGTTCATGTAATATTCACAAATCATTTTCTTAAACATAAAAAAAGAGATTAGTAGTTTTGCTACCTCAAGATCTTAGCTTTCCTTTAATCCAACTTCCAAAGTGTTCTTGGTTCTTTTTCAAGATGCTCTTGGGAACTCTCAAACCCCTACAAATCATGGAATAACATCCACATAAACATGCCATCATCAAAATGCAACAAAACTTGCAAACCACATAAAACCTCCTTTTTGGTTTTCTAAGTGTCCTACAAGTTCAAGACTTGATTTTTATGGCCTTTTAAGCTTCTAAAATCCATCTTTTAGCTTTACCCTACACAAAACATCATTTTAAAGCCAATGGAACCATTAAAATGCTCAAAAACACAGCCTTTCCATTTTTTTCTTTAGCTTGGATGAAAATAACAAAAATAAGGAAAGGAAGGGTTTTTCAACTTTGCTCATGAAACCATGTGTTTCCTTGCTTCCAAAACCCCTTTTCTTAACTTTGATCTACTCAAAAACACCTTCCCTTAGACCAAAAGAAATTTGGCCAGCACCTTTCCATAAACATGAGCTTACCATAAATTTTTACAACAACTTAAAACAACAACAACCAACAACTTATCTTTTACCCCTCAAGGAAGAGCTTGCAACCATTTACTACTTTTAAAACCTTCTCTTTTCCATCTTCAACTCTTGAAGTCCTAGCCTTTATCCTAAAAAGGGGAGGGTTATTCAAGGAACAACTCAAGAGAAGGTAGTAGTAGTGGCAAACTCCAGAAAAGAGGGAGATTTGGTTGCAAGAGCATCTTACTAGTGTTATGGTGCTTGGGTTTCTTCTTTCTTGCTTGGGGAGGGAGTGTTTTCTAGAGAGAAGGGAGAGCAATTTTCTGCCCAAGGAGAGAGAGAAAGTGGCGTGAGAAATGGGAGAAGAAGAGTTAGGGATTTGCTTAGTTTAATGTGGTCTCTTGCAATTTGTGTGATGGAAATTAAAACTTGGAGCCTAAGTTGGAAACACTTACTCCACATTATATTGAGCCACATCACCTTGTCTCCTCCTAGCTGAAAAAGTAATTTTTCAGACCCCTAGGCGTCAGATTTTGCTAGCTGGGCCCTTGCCCGGTTCAGTTACATGATCCGGTGGTATGCATTTCCGTAAAGTACCTCTTTACACGGGTAACTACCTTTTTACTTTTCCGGAGACTTTATCTCTCGCGTGACGTAATTCCCTATGCCTCCTTGCCTAGGTGGCATAGTGTCCTAATCCATAGCATCTCCGGGTTTCCCTCGTAACTTGTCAGGATTCCTCGATTTGCGTGCAACACCGTAAAACGGGCTCGTTCAATTTGACTTAAAGATATGGAAAAATTCTATATTTTTTCCTGATTCTTAAGCTCTTTTCCATTCCTCAAAATTCCTCCCTTCCGTAATTAATTTTCTAAGAAAATACTTTTTTGAGCTTTTCGGGCACTATTATTCTCCGTACAATGAAACTGCCCGCACCGAGTACCGGGCAATAATTTTATTAATTATTTTATAACCCAATTAAACTTTTCTCAGTTTGGGTCTCCGGCATTTGAGGACTCCTACTACCTCAAATAATTATTTCTCGGTTGTCTTTAACTCCGAAATCCTTTATTTACCACTTATTTATGAAAATGCCATTACCCTTTCTACTTTTGCCATAATTTCCAAAATGCCATAACTTTTTATACTCTTTCTTAATTCCAACCTTACCCTTGGTTGACTTTGACATTTTTTATCAACTTTATTCAAAATGACTATTTTACTCTTATTATTCAGGCCAAATGACCATTTTACCCTTAGTCATTTTTACTTAAAATCCTTAAGACTAAGGTCTTAATCAATTATGAACCTTCTTATCTAAAGGCATTTACCTTATATCCATGGGCATTAAATCATCACATAAATACCTGCTTAGCCTTTATTTCCACTCACAATAATATACGGATATTACACAGGGAGAAGATGAAGTTTCGCTGAAGCAGAGGAAGAAAACCCAGAAATTCAAATTTATTTAGTCTCCACTAATGAATAATTAGAACCAGCAACAAACGAGAGCACAAAAAAGTGAAGAAAGATGCTGGAAAACAAGAACTTCTTGGATAGAATAAGCGCGTAGC
>JANTPZ010138404.1:1567-16198 GCA_025593235.1 Vachellia pachyceras
ACAACCAAAGGTTTCTGCATTAATGGCACTTAATGCTTTTGAGTCAGTCGAGGTCGAAGGTTGCAGGCGAACGTTAATAACTCCGAGCTTCAGACCATGCTTTGCTTCTTTCCTCATTTATTGTTTTTGAACCTGTGCATTTATGAAGGCAGCCATATTTCAAAATGTCGTTACACTAATAAGGAAAGTAGGTGAGTAAAGTAGATTGAGTGTGCCAGACATAAAGCTGTCAGGAAGAGAGAGAGAGAGACTTGGTACTCGAGTGAAAGATTTTCAATACTCGAGTGTTGCTCAAAAAGTTTCAAGGTAAAGTTCAATGCTGTGATGTAATACTCGAGTGTTAAGTGAGAGTGTTATGAAAAGAGTCAAATACTCGAGTGGTAAATCTCAGTGCTTGAGTGATAACAATACTTTCTTGAAATACTCGAGTGTTCTGTGCAAGTGATGAAAAATAATTTTGACAGATGATAAAACTCGAGTGCTGAAATCATGATACTCGAGTGTTGTCAATGCTTGAAGTGAATGCTCGAGTGTTTTTAGAAAGTGTTGATGAACAGTAAAATATTTTAGCCCGATACTCGAGTGATGGAAAGCTGGCACTCGAGTGTTGGCAATGCTGGCAGTCAATACTTGCAGTGTTGGCTTAAAGTGTTGTGTGAAAAACTTCAACACTCGAGTGCTGGAAAACTGTGCTCGAGTGTTGGCTCATGCTGGCAGCCAATGCTGGAAGTGTTGTCTGAAAGTGTTGAAAAGAATGGTCAACACTCGAGTGCTGAAACTTCGTGCTCGAGTGTTGGCAACACTTTCAGCCAATACTTGAAGTGCTAACTTGAAGTATTCCCAAAAGCTTCAATACTCGAGTGCTGCAAAACCAATACTCGAGTGTTGACTTCTGCTTTCAGTTAACACTTGCAGTACTCCATGACATCATTGTTTTTAAACATTGTTTTAACCTAATGCTCAAGTACTAACTTGTAATACTCGAGCATTGGCAATACTCTATGCCAATGCTTGAAGTGTTCACTCAGAGTATTGTCAAAAACTCATTTCCAAAGCTCACTGCTCGAGTGCATCATTACAATACTCGAGTATTGACAATACTTTCTGTCAATACTTGAAGTGTTGACTGAGAGTACTAAATTTTCTCAAGATTCAAACATGCAGTGCTCGAGTACTTAGTTCCAGTGCTCGAGTACTGTCAAATACTTTGATAAAATGCTCGAGTAACAGCATGAAGCATTGAACCAACTCTTTTTGAAACTTGAATCCTGACAATATTATGAAATCTTTTAACATAATTTTGTTATCATCAAAACAAGGTATCAACAAGTTGTTCCATCAGTCATGGCCAGATTAGCAAAATGGTTGTTAGAAATAGAGAGTGTACTAAACTGAGCAAGTTGTTCAAGATGACTCTCAAATGTGAGCAACGAGATCTGCAGCTCAATCCAGGTAAGGGTCTCTGCTTGTTGCGACAGCTGAACGACAACGGGTTTATAATCTCCATCTAGCCTAGCGAGAGCTTGAATCACCAGGTTAGAGCCATGCATCGGGCTTCCGGCAAGTGCTAACTGGTCAGCTAAGTTCTTCAACTTTGAAAGGTAATCCGTCATCTTCATCGCACCCTTCCTGGTGCGTTGGAGTTCGGACCTCAGCATCAACAAGCGAGACTTGGTCTGCACTCCTGCGATTTGCTTGGCCAGACTTGGTCTGTATTTTTAAATTATTAATACATAATGAGGTTAGACCAGACTTGATTCATCGGACTACTCACAATGTAGTATAGAACTTCAATTTGCTTTTTGTTTTTTTCCGTATCTTGTGGAAGACAAGATTTTAACATGATAATTTGCCATGATCTTCCCCATATCTAGATAGCAAATAATGAGAATAAGGGAAAGTTCAGAGGACACACACATACATTTATACTATTTGTTCAGTTATAGTTTGAGAAAATTACAGAAAGAAGAAGAAATTACAAAGAGAATGGAAGAAGCTAATCAAAGAGGAAGAAGAATAGCTCAAGGGAAATACACTTCACAAACATCTTCGACACCTCTACGCTTCTTCCTTTTATGCTTATATTCTCAACTCCAACTCCACATGGATCCCGCCTATTTGAGCCCATTTTAACAAGCTTTTGGGCCATTTCTTCTAATAAGGCCAATGCATTTCTGGTTGGTGACATTATTCCAATTCAAACAATCAAAATTTATATCATTAGTGAGGAGAGAGACGGTGGTAAGCAAAACAGAGAATACAACCAGGAACGGACTCGGCTGGATTAAGCCCATTTAAGTGTATCTTTGAGCTTATGATTTTAGCCTATCAAAACGAATCGGGCTTTAAAATGCCAGCACTAGGGGTTTAAAATGGTTGACCCGTTTAGGCCCATCATATATTTTTTAAATTTGTGTTATTAAGAATTTAAGATAAAACAAAAACACATTCCATTTCCAAGCCAAAACCTTAGCCGCCTAGCACCGTAGAACACACACACACACACACACACACATTAATAATAATAATTTCAGTCCAAAAAAGTATTAATAATTTAGTTTACACATTAATATTTAATCAGGATTGACTGAAGTGAACCTGTATGGAATATGAAAACATATGTATTGAAATAGAATAGTTAAACAGGATAGCTAAAATACGAATTTTCAAAGTTTAATTCCAGAAAAGCTAATATCCATAATTTGTATTATGCACGAAATCAATGAGTTGAAATCCTATATATATATATATATATATATATATATATATATATACACTTTTTTGCAGTCAACCTGGTAGAGACCACAACTAGACAGTAGCCGACGAGGTTGAAGGTGATCTGAGTCTGCCTTATATTTACAATCAATATTAACTCATTAATTAAGCCCTTCATTGAGAATTGGAGTCACATTTCAACTTCACTTTAACTAAAGTTAAACGTGTTGGAACCTGGATAAGATTAGGCATTATGTATACCAGCGGGTAAACTGTGAATCACAGATTGAACTATGATAACGTTAATGGAAAATATTATTTCATGATTTGTTTGTCGGCCATTTTGTTGAATTTTGATGTGTCTCTTTTTTTGGCTGTGAGGAATAAATAAAGCATAAATAAAGGGGAAATTTAATGCATCCATCTTCTAAAAATCGCATAACTGTTTGTTTACATCATTTGGTTAAAAAAAAACCTCTCCTTCAGTCAAGATTTGCTTGTCGGCCATTTTGTGATTCCGTTGAATTTTGATGTGTCTCTTTTTTTGGCTGTGAGGAATAGAAAATGCATAAATAAAGGGGAAAGTTAATGCATCCATCTTCTAAAAATTGCATAACTGTTTGTTTACATCATTTGGTTTAAAAGGCCTCTCGTTCATTCAAGAGTGTGAGAGACGATTTGTAAATAACTCTGTAAACTCTTTTTAAATTTGGAGTTAGGCATTGAAGGCATTGACCCAGGTGAGTAGGATCCAACTCATGCAAACTTTTTATGCAAAAAAAAAAAAATTGTTCTGCCACATTTTAAAAAGCTTATGTAATTAATATAGATATCTATTTTATTTAACTAATATAGAATTGTTTGATTCCACCGAATGTGCGATTCCACCTGGATAGTGGCCCTCCCCCATATAATGAAAATACCATCTTGCCTTCATTGCATTTTCTTATTAGGCGGCTCAGATCTCGACCTTCAACACATTCTTCTCTAATCACTATAATCTGTTGAATAAGCTTTGATCAAAGGAAGGACTATGAGAAGGAGAAAGAAGAGGAAGTGAGTTTGAGTCTCTTTTTCAGGCTCTCAAAGATCAGATCCGTATTTACTCATGGAAGCATCTTCAGCTATATGGGATGCCACAAAGTGTTTCTGTGGTTTTCTCAACAAGAAGGCTGCTTATGTTTACGACTTGGAAGAGAATCTGGAGTTGCTACAAAGTAAATGGGAAAAGCTTGAGGCGATGAAGAAAGATGTGGAATCAAATATTGAAGAACAAGAAAATACCAGAGACATGCAGAGGTCTCATCAAGTCACCCATTGGCTGGGAAAAATCGACAACATTCAACAGGTACTACGCTTTGTATATTTATTATTGAATTTTTAATTTAACTTAATTTAGTAATATGTTAATTACATGAATTACATAACTTGTGTATATAATACTCTCCCCAGTCTTATATCCTTTCAGATAATTTATGTGTTTGAGACACTACGCATCTTTATGATCATACTCTTTGATTAGCTTTCTTAATATTTTACTATTTAATTTATGAATTAATTTCAGCGTTTACTAGTTACAGCAAAAAAATTTCATTACAAAATTCAAAATATATCAGATTAGTTAGATATTCTAGATATTTTTTGATATAACTTATTCACTTGTTGAGATATAACGGGTAATTTTAAATTGATTAAATTTTGAAAAGGTACAACACGTTATATTTATCATTAGATTTTTAAATTGATTTCAAAGTTGATTAATTACATGCCATTATATTTCAGGAATTAATTAGGCGATTAATACCCGGCCCCTTCGGTGTTGTATACTTTTAAAGAAATATGCTTGAGATATACTACGCGTCCTTTTCGTTGTACTCTTCAATAAATGACTTCTAAAATTTAGGGTTAAGGTACATTTCCATACGAGAAGATCCAAAATATTTGAAATAAATCATATCAGTTAGATCTTAATGTAATGGGAACTGTAGTTAATAAATAACATATATTATTTCAACCTATATTTTGTATTGTTTTGGCCACGGTCATATTTAATATTAACAAATGAAGCATGCTTATTCTTGTTTTCTAGTGTGTAATTACATGCTTTCACGTGCTTGCGAGTTCAAGATCTTACCACCCGTACATTCAAATTTGATTTACAACTACAGAATGATGACATTGTGAAGCTAATTGACAATATTATATTCATAGGAAATAAAAGATATTCGAGATCGTGGAACTAAACAAATCCAAAACAAATGCCTTAGTAAATGTTGTCCAAAGAATTGCATGTCAAGCTACAAGTTAGGAAAGGAAGTTGCCAAAATTCTAAGGAATGTCGATGAACTGGAAACTGAAGGGGAAGGGTTTTGTAAAGATTCTAAAACTGCCCTCAATAGTCTCCATAAGCCTAATGAGATACCTTATGGTGAGACAGTGGGGTTAGATTTAATGTTTGAGAGAGTATGGAGAAGTACTGAAGAAAGCAACGTTGGCATTATTGGCCTATATGGGATGGGTGGGGTGGGAAAGACCACCTTGCTAAAGAAAATTCACAATGAACTTGGCAAGAGATCGGATTTTAACATAATTATGTGGGTGGTGGTATCCAAAAGTCCCAACTTGGATAGTGTAATGGATAACATCAGAAAATTGGTAGGAATTGGAGATGACCTTTGGAATTGTTGTAGCAACCAAGATGAAAAGGCTGCAAAGATTTACAACATCCTCAAAGAAAATAAATTTGTCTTGTTATTGGATGATATATGGGAGAGATTGGACTTGGAAAAAGTGGGAGTACCACATCCAAAACAAACTAATTTTCAATCCAAAGTGCTATTCACAACACGATATAAGGATGTGTGTGCAAAAATGAAATCTCATAGTAAATTCAAAGTTCAAATTTTGACAGAGAAAGATGCGCTAGAGTTGTTTTGTATGAAGGTTGGTGAGGAAACTCTAACATCTAACCCTGTCATTACGAAGATAGCAGAGGAGATGGTTAAAGAATGTAAAGGCCTACCACTTGCCTTAAATGTGGTAGGAAGCGCTATGGATGGTGTGAGGAGTGTGGAAGCCTGGGAACACTCAAGGAACAACTTAGCAAGTTCTTTATGGAGAGCTTCAGATTGGGAGACAAAGGTGCTTTCTGTCCTCAAGTTTAGTTATGAACGACTACCTGATGAAACACACAAAAAATGTTTCTTATATTGTACATTATACCCAGAGGATTATGAGATTCCAATGTACGATCTCATTGATAAATGGATAGGGGAAGGATTTCTTCATAGTGATAGGATGAGAAGTGTACATGATATGCGTACCCACAGTGGGTCCATAATTGAAAAGTTGAAGCTTTCATGCTTGTTAGAGAGTGTTGAAGATGATCTCATTTTAGATCGCTCTATTAAGATGCATGATGTGATCCGTGAAATGGCTATATGGATAGCACGTGATGAAGATAGAAATAAAAATAAGGTCATAGTACAAGAAGATGTGTCGTTAATGTCTCAAGCTAATTTTGAAAGCTGGGAAATGGTTAAAAGGATTTCTATCATGAATGGTGCTAAATTATGTCTACAAAAAGCATCTTGCACAAATCTCAAAACTTTATTGAGCTTTCATACTGGTTCTGAAATATACGGATTAGAAAATAACCAATACATGAGACGATTAAAAGTCTTGCAACTATACAGTAAGTTCCTCACAGGAATAGTTGGCTTAAATAGTTTGGAATATTTGTCACTGGTAGTAAGCGAGGTATCAGACTTTTCAATATTGAAGAATTTGAAAAACTTGAAGGTTTTTAATTTGAATTTAAGGCAAAGTGATGATGTTCCACTAGGACCAATATCAAAGCTTCAACAATTAAAAGTGTTTAGATTTCGCAGCCGGGGAATTTGGCGAGAATGGGGAGAGGAAGAATATCTGCTGGAGTTGGAAAGCTTACCAAACTTAGAGGAACTGTGGATAGATATAAAAACCGAGAGTGGCCTCAACGAATTATTTAAATCATCCAAGTTGCAGAGTTGCTTATATGGCCTTGAGATTTCCTATGTTCATGCCCCAATTAACATGCCATTATTATTGGAAAACATGTAAAAAATGAAGCATCTGCAACGTCTTGTCTTCCATGGACTAAATGTTGAGATGGATCTTTCCGTTCGTGACACATGTTTATCCATGCTTCAAATTATTGAAATTCGTTATTGCCCACGAATACATCATTTGACTTGGTTGAAGTACGCTCCGCTCCTTCAAAAACTTGTTGTTCGACATTGCCACTCAATAAAACAAGTGATAAAGGAAGATGGGAAAGATGTGGATTATATATTCTCTTCTCTTGTAGTGCTGGAATTGACCCTATTGCCAGATCTCAGAAGCATTCATGAGAGATCCTTGTCTTTCCCTTCTCTTAGATCCATCCAAGTGCTGGATTGTCAAAATCTAAAGAAGTTACCTTTAGATTCCGACTCATCCAAGACTAAGTTGAGACTTATCAGTGGGTCTCAATTGTGGTGGGACAACTTGAAGTGGGATGATCCTGCCACTAAAGCCATTTTTCACTCAAGATTTCAAGAGCGCAAGTTTTTATAAGTACAACTTTTTCTCAACGGTAATTAAAGGCATTATTCTAGTTCTAGTATTTTTATTATCATTATTTTTACTCGCATTTAATTATAACTTACAGCTAATCACTTGCATGTCGTTGTAGATTTATTTCATCATGGTGGATATATTTTGGATGGGCATGGTTTTTTTCATTTTAAATGGCCCGGTACAACATTCTTCACCTTTATTTAGTTTTCTTTTATTTCTTCTCATTTAGTTTGTTCTTTGCTTTCAGAGAAAGTGATTCAGCCATTTCTTAACTTTTTTTATATTTCTTAACAAAATGACTATATATACAATGTGAGCTCCTACTTTAATTGGGTCTAGTGGAAATGGTTAGCCCTCATAACATGGTGAATTAAGACTTAAATATAAGCTCATATTTAGTGTCTGACAATGTTTCGAATATGATTAGCTCCATTAGGAGGATACCTATGCTTTAACAAAAAAATTAAATACGGAACATGTAACCAACAAATTGGCAAGTACCAACGAGCCAACTCCTCGCGACCTGATGCCAAGGTGGCGCCACATTTGTAGCAGCTTGTGTTTTTTTACAAGAAAACAGCTACAAATATTCTTCCCATAGTTTATAAGTCAAAGGGTTGCAGATTTATAGCGGATGGGCTCAAAACTGTGATAAAATCTTTATTTTGTAGCTATTCTTGCAACCACTGCAAAGCTTCCTTTTTTTCGTAGTAGTTGATTTAACAAAAGAGGCTAGACAT
Source organism: Vachellia pachyceras (assembly GCA_025593235.1). Taxonomy (NCBI): domain Eukaryota; kingdom Viridiplantae; phylum Streptophyta; class Magnoliopsida; order Fabales; family Fabaceae; genus Vachellia; species Vachellia pachyceras. Next base: position 9,622 of record JANTPZ010138404.1, read on the forward strand.
TCAAAATGTGGTAAATCAATATTTAAATTTCCATTAATAAAGTTACCCACATTTAATCCCGATAAAACATTGAACAAGGATTGCCTCCTGTTGTAATTAGGAAAAGAAATTGGTAAGTATTATCCTTTGTTGTTTGCTTGGGACAATATTTTGGGACATTTTAAGATTGACAATTCATGTAGACTGATTTAACTTCGATTCTGCAACAACCATCCTTATGATTAAATTGAGTATTACTACCAAGAGTAGTTCCCATTGCACCCCACACTGCCTCTCATAGAAGAGGTTATGGGTTTTATTAAGTGACTAAAAATAATATGGGTGTGTCACATGTGTGATCTCCTGCCCTATGGAGAGAGAAGGGTTTTAAGTTGTTAAAAAAAGTATTGCTCTATCTGTATTTTAAAATAAGACTTTGAAGTAAATTTAGTGATATTAATCATGTTTTAATCATAAAATTATAGTGTTTAGTTTAGATAATAAACATTCTAATGATGACTTAAATAGCATCCACATTCTGTCTACCATTACAAAAAGGGAGGATGCATGTACATATGTTCTACCATCCATATGTGGTATAAAAGGAGCGAGAGTCGGTGGAGGTGGGTGTGGGACTCTTTCAATATGGAGAAGGATAGATAGGATAGAAAAATAAAAATAAATGTTCTTGTAATTAGAAAGTCTCTTGAAGAGGGTCTTACCATAACAGAAACATGTGACTCGTTCACATATTCCATATATTATACTACTACCAGTATTTTTATACACAATCATTTTTTGTATTAACATTTTGTCAAATATATTACAGGTGATGATGGATATGGATATTTTAGAGCCCCCAGCACCATTATTTGTATTGGATACTATTGGAGTTCAATATATATTTAATCTAATTATGGTTTGCTAAAGACTCAATATATGAACATTTTAATTTGTATGAATCGTATGCATTATATGGTGATTGAATATTTTCTGTGGATGAATGTAGTTTTTTTTGTGTGGATTTGGTTCAATTGTCATGTATGAATATTTCTACCCCTTCATATCTTCTCCTAAATGTAATCATTAATTAAGGGATTTGTTTTTGTTCTAAATGAAATATGACAATGCTTTTTGCGTACAAATTTATATTTTTAAAATTATCCTTATTATTTTCATATTTAAAAGGGATATTCCCTTTATTCTATCAAGAATATATTTTTCAGTACAAATTATTAAAGGGGCACAAGTACAAAAATTGACATATAGATATATAGACAATGGTTGATTAGAAAGTCGTAAATTTCTAGATCAATTACTTAAGAACCGGTCAAAAAACAAAAATAAAAATTTTTTTTTCACAAAAATCCAGATCTAAGAATTTTGAAGATTAATCTCAAATCGCAATAAATGTGCTTTTAGAAAAAATTTCAATCTGAAAGCAAAGCTGCTGAAGAAACGTTGAATATATTCAAGAACAAATTAATGGCCAGATCTAAGTTTTATTAAAAAAATCATTAAAAAATAAATTGAAGAATACATTGATAGTGGTATTTGTAGGAAATAAAATGAAACTGGGAAGTGCTTAGCAAGAGATGCTCGATATAGAGAAATAAAATCTAGTCATAAACACTTTTCACTATATGAATATTGAAATTTACATCCTACTGTGGACAAAAGTGGGGAAGTGATGTTATCAACAACAACAACAACAACAACAATAATAAAAAGTGGAAAAGTGATATAAGGGTTTTTAAATATTTTCTAGACAGGGTGAACATCCGGTATAGTAGCTTTTAATTTTTTTTAAAAAATATGATCACTATTAAAATATATTTTAGGTCTGTTGTTTGAGGGGCTGATTTAAAAAATCTTCTACTGTTTATAAAAATATCACTTGGTCCTATTTTTTTTTCCTTCACTCCTTTCTAGATCAGGTTTGTGTAAAAACCGGTCCAAAAAGTTTCTTTAAATCGTCTGTTGAATAAGCTTTGATCAAAGGAAGGACGATGAGAAGGAGAAAGAAGAGGAAGTGAGTTTGAGTTTGAGTCTCTTTTTCTGGCTCTTATAGATCAGATCCATATTTACTCATGGAATCATCTTCGGCTATATGGGATGCCACAAAGTGTTTATGTGGTTTTCTCAACAACAAAGCTGCTTATGTTTACCACTTGGAAGAGAATCTGGAGTTGCTACAAAGTAAATGGGAAAAGCTTGAGACGATGAAGAAAGATGTGGAAGCAAATGTTGAAGAACAAGAAAATATCAGAGACATGCAGAGGTCTCATCAAGTCACCCATTGGCTGGGAAAAATCGAAAGCATTCAACAGGTATTGCGCTTTGTATATTTATTATTAAAATTTTAATTTAAATTAATAATACATTAATTACATGAAGTACATAAGTATATGTATAATACTCTCCCCCAGTCTTGTATCCTTTTAGTTAATTTTTGTGTCTGAGACACTACACATCTTTATGCTCATATTCTTTGATTAGCTAATTAACTTTCTTAAAATTTTACTATTTGATTTATGAATTAATTTCAGAGTTTACTAGTTACAGTAAAAAACTTTCATTATGAAATTCAAAATATATCAGATTAGTTAGATATTCTAGATATTTTTATATAACTTATTCACTTAATTGAGATATAACGGGTAATTTTAAATTGATTAAATTTTTAAAAGGTACAACACGTTATATTTACCATTAGTTCTTTAAATTAATTTCATAGTTGATTAATTACATGCCATTATATTTCAGGAATTAGGCGATTAATACCGGGACCTTCAGTGTTATATACTTTTAATTAATTATGCCTAAGATATAATACGCGTCCTTTTTCCTTATACTCTTCAATAAATGACTTTTAAACTTCTATTGTTTAAATTTTAAATTAATTTCAGATTAGTTGCAGGGAAAAAACATTTCATATAAGAAGATTCAAAATTTTTGAAATAAAGCACATTAGTTTGATCTTAATTTAATGGGATTGTAGTTAATAAATAAAATATATTACTTCAACCTATATTTTATATGGTTTTAACCATGGTCATCTTTCATAGTAACAAATGAAGCGTGCTTATTCTTGTTTTCTAGTATGTAATTACATGCTTTCACGTACTGGCGAGTTCAAGATCTTACCACCCGTACATTCAAATTTGATTTAAAGTATAGAATGATGACATTAAGCTAATTAACAATACTATATTCACAGGAAATAAAATATATTCAAGATCGTGGAACTAAACAAATCCAAAACAAATGCCTTAGTAAGTGTTGTCCAAAGAATTGCTTGTCAAGCTACAAGTTAGGAAAGAAAGTTTCCAAGATTCTAAGGAATGTAGATGAACTGGAAATTGAAGGGGAAGGGTTTTGTAAAGATTCTAAAATTGCCCTCAAGAGTCTGCATAAGCCTACTGAGATGCCTTGTGGGGAGACAGTGGGGTTCGGTTTAATGTTTGATAATGTATGGAGAAGTATTGAAGAAAGAAATGTTGGTATTATTGGCTTATATGGGATGGGAGGAGTGGGAAAGACCACCTTGCTAAAGAAAATTAACAACGAACTTGGCAAGAGATTGGATTTTAACATAATTATGTGGGTGGTGGTATCCAAAAGTCCCAATTTGGATAGGGTTATGGACAACATCAGAAAATTGGTAGGGATCGGAGATAAGCTTTGGAATTGTTGTAGCGACCAAGATGAAAAGGCTGTAAAGATATACGATGTCCTCAAAGAAAATAAATTTGTTTTGTTATTGGATGATATATGGGAGAGATTGGACTTGGAAAAGGTGGGAGTGCCACATCCAAAGGAAACTAATTTTAAATCAAAAGTGTTGTTCACAACACGATTTGAAGATGTTTGTGCGAAAATGAAGGCCCAAAGAATATTCAAAGTTGAAATTCTAACAGAGAAAGAAGCTCTAGAGTTATTTTGTATGAAAGTTGGTGAGGAAACTCTAAAATCTAACCCTTTAATTCCAAAGAAAGCCGAGGAGATGGCTAAAGAATGTAAAGGGCTCCCACTTGCGTTAACTGTGGTAGGAAGTGCCATGGCTGGTGTGAGGAGTGTTGAAGCGTGGGAACACTCTAAGAACAACTTAACAAGTTCTTCATGGACAGCTCCAGATTGGGAGACAAAGGTGCTTTTAGTCCTCAAGTTTAGCTATGATCGACTACCTGATGAAACACACAAAAAATGTTTTTTATATTGTGCATTATACCAAGAGGATTATGAGATTATAGTGTATGATCTCATTAGTAAATGGATTGGGGAAGGATTTCTTTATAGTGATAGGATGAGAAGTATACATGTTATGCGTACCCACGGTGGGTCCATTTTTGAAAAGTTGAAGCTTTCATGTTTATTAGAAACTGTTGAAGATGATATCATTTTGGATCGTTCAATTAAGATGCATGATGTGATCCGTGAAATGGCACTATGGATAGTACGTGATGAAGATAGAAACAAAAATAAGATCATAGTACCAGAAGATGCATCGTTAATGTCTCAAGCTAGTGTTGAAAGCTGGGAAATGGTTGAAAGGATTTCAATCATGAATGGTGCTAAATTATGCATACAGAAAGCAGCTTGCACGAACCTCAAAACATTATTGAGCTTTCATACTGATTTTAAAAGAGACAGTTTAGAAAATATTCAATATGCAAAGCGATTAAAAGTCTTGCAACTATACAGTGAGTTGCCAACAGGAATAGTTGGCTTAGATAGTTTGGAATATTTGTCACTGGAGGTATGGAAGGCATCAAACATTTCAATATTGAAGAATTTGAAAAGCTTGAAGGTTTTTAATTTAAATTTAAAGGATAAGGGTGATGTTCCATTAGGACTAATACCAAAGCTTCAACAATTAAAAGTGTTTAGACTTTTCACCTTAGTGGGAGAAGGCAGAGATGAGAGAGCCGAGGAAGAATTTCTGCTAGAGTTGGAGAGCTCATCAAACTTAGAGGAACTGTGGATAGATATAAAAACAGAGAGTGGCCTCAACAAATTATTTAAATCATCCAAGTTGCAAAGTTACTTATATGGCCTTGAGATTGCCAATGTTCAAGCCCCAATCAACATGCCATTATTATTGGCAACCATGTCGAAAATGAAGCACCTGCAAAGTCTTGTCTTCCATGGACTAAAGGATGAGATGGATCTTTCCGTTTGTGACACATGTTGCTTATCCATGCTTCGAACTGTTGAAATTCTTCATTGCCGACAAATACATCATTTGACTTGGTTGAAGTATGCTCCACTCCTTCAAAAACTTGTTGTTTTAGGTTGCTCCTCAATAGAACAAGTGATAAAGGAAGAAGGGAAAGATGTGGATTCTATATTCTCTTCTCTTGTAGTGCTGGAATTGACCCATTTGGTAAATCTTAGGAGCATTCATGAGAGAGCCTTGTCTTTCCCTTCCCTCATATCCATCAAAGTGCTGGGTTGTCCAAATCTAAATAAGTTACCTTTTGATTCTAACTCTACCAAGACTAAGTTGAGACGTATCAGTGGGTCTCAAGTGTGGTGGGACAACTTGATGTGGGATGACCCAACCACTAAAGGCATTTTTCACTCAAGATTTCAAGAGCCCAAGTTTTTACAAGTACAACTTTCTCTCAAAGGTAATTGAAGGCATTATTCTAGTTCTAGTATTTTTATTATCATTATTTTTACTTGTATTTAATTATAACTTATACATAATCACTTCTATATCGTTGCACATTTATTTCATCATGGTGGATATATTTCGATGGGTATAGTTTTCTTCATTTTAAATAGCCTGGTACAATATTTTTCACCTTCATTTAGTTTCCCCTTTTATTTCGTCTTATTTAGTTTGTTCTTTGCATTCATTGCTTTCAGAGAGAGTGATTTAATCCCACGGTACCTATGTCAAAGGTTTGCAGATTTGTGGCGGTTTAGCTCAAAATCGTGATAAAATCATTATCTTGTAGTTGTAGTGGCAAGTATTATCCTTTGTTGTTTGCTTAGAACAATATTTTGGACATTTTAAGCTGGACTTTTCTTGTAGACTGGTTTAACTTTGATTCTCCTACGACCATCGTTGTGATTAAATTTTGTACTACTGCCAAGAGTAGATCCCATTGCACCCTACACTATCCCTCGTATCAGAGGTTATGGGTTTTATTATGTGATTAAAAATAATGAGTGTAGCCTATCACATGAGGATGATTTTAGGTCCCCTCTTACATGGCACTGCTGGAGTTTTATTTCTTGTTATTGAAATTTCAATAAAAATGTGGCTACAAGAACTAAATAATTTGTAGCACTATTATGTTACACTACTAGAAAATCACAAATTAGCGAGGAAAATTAGCGACGACTTTAAAATTCCTCTCTAAATAGCCCAATTAGCGAGGAATTTAGCGAGGAATATTAAATTCCTATCTAATGTTCAAATTAGCGAGAAAAATTAGCGACGACTTGGATATTCCTCTCTAAAATTCACAATTAGCGAGGAATTTAGCGAGAAATATTAAATTCCTCTCTAATTTTTCAAATTAGCGAGGAAAATTAGCGACGACTTAGCTATTCCTCTCTAAAATTTCTAATTATTGTGGAATAT